>JAHXMQ010012338.1:1961515-1980407 GCA_020466415.1 Ammodramus savannarum pratensis | reverse complement strand
CTGAGGTGCTCAGGGTTTCTGTGGTTGTGCCATGCAGCTCTGCTTGCCCAGGCCGTGTTTGCTGGATCTGCTGAGGGTGAGCTCAGCGTGTGATCCATCCCTGGAACATTTTCTCTGCTGTTTGTGCACAGAACAAGGGTTTGGCAAGGAGATGCACGCTTCTGCCTGGGAAATCCCTCGCAAATATAGAAGTGTGGAAAACAGAGAGAGCGAGCAGGATAGCAGATGTAGCAGGGAAAACAAAGCTTTGAAGGCAATTTACCCCAGAAGGATGACTCAAGTGTGATGATTTCCTCATGTTTTCACAGATACTGTGCAAAAAGACCCAAACTTAGGAATTGGAGTGCAAGCCCCACTCCCACAGACACCTGCATGTCTTCAACACATACTTTCTATTATAGGTAACAACAACACCTTGCTTTTGAGGTAGGATTGCAAATAAAATCTCTCCTAAAATCAGCCAGCACTTACAGACAGCTCCAGCCCCCTGCAATCAATAGTTTCTGGATAAGTTGATGCATACACTCTGAAGAAAATGAAATCAAATGCACCATGTCAGTTTACATAATCCAAGAGCCCATAGCCTTCATCTTCTGAGCCACCAAAACCAAGATCTAAAATAAGGAGATTTGGAGACTGTAGTTTAATCTCTGCATGTTTTGTATACTTTCTTTTCCCCAAAAATGCCTCAAAACCTTTTTAAGGGGGGAAGAAACAACTTTAAGTGTCAGAGTGTTTTAGATACAGGCTGAGAAAATGATGTAAGTTGGGAAAAATGCTGCATAAACACCTTTCTTTCTGTGTCATGCCGACTGCCTGACATATTAGGTAAGTCAGAGAAAGGCAAAAGCTTCCAGGATCCATCATCTGAATTTGCCTCAGGAATTCAGTTTTCAACTTTATTTATGTTCCTGTAGCACCCAGAGAAAACAGGAGGGGAATCCTCCTGGGATTGTGGACAACAAGAGCCAAGCCCACGCTGGAAAAGAGTGGTCTCACAATACCCTGCTCTCTCTGCCTCTGTGGCCACTGCTTGTACCTGTGCAACTGCAAAATGTATTGATCAGGAGAGCTCTACAAGAGCCCCTGTTTAAACACCATGATTTCCACGGGCTTCCATGGATCCTGTCATCCTCAGGCACTTGTTATTCACCTGAACGTGCACACAGGCACTCTTCTGTGTAGGGCTGGATGCATAAAAAATTGAAAACTATTCTATTAGAGATGAAAATACTCCTTGTTTATGTTTTTCATCTATTGTTTGAAATAAATTTCTCTCAAGGGTCAGTTTCCTCCCATGGAATGATTTTGGAGAGTTACTCTGATAATGATTTATCAGATGGATGTATGCAGCAGAGATCACTGGCAGCTACATGAAAAATAACTTAAAAAAAGGTATTTCCTATTAATTGTAACAAATATGGCAACTGTCATATGAGTAGTTGTTTAAAAAGTATGAGACACAACAATTTCATTATTTTCAAGGAAACAAAAACCACAACAAAAAAAAAACAGATATGAACTTCCAGAAAAAAAAGAAGAAACATGTTGTCTTTTATGTAGACACCCATTCCTTTGTTGGAATATTTACATATATACCTTTGCATTTGCAGATTTTCACATTTACTTTTTGCATTCCTGCACAGCTCTGCCAATTGCCACGATTTTACAAGATGAAATGAAAAGTGTAAAAGGTAAGGATAAAGCAAACACTACAAAATCCCTTGGCTTGAACACCAATACAACTGATTATTATTTTAATCTAGTGCTTCTTGGCCAGTATTTACTTACTATTTAATATTTTTTATTTAATATTTAATATTTGGTTTCATTTCACCAGGTAAGGCCTCAAGAGAATGGATGCTGACTATTCTCTTTCTAACCCTGAGCATCAACCAGGTCATCCTAAAGCCCCTAAATTTTCTGCAGGGTGCTGTTAGAAACCCTTCCCCATGGAGTGCACCCTAAAGAGATGGATGTCACCATTTGGGGACCCTGTGGCAAGGGCAGAGGACCTGCCAGGAAAGCAAAGTCAGGTCCTGCATGCAAGGCCCACCTTTCAGGGTCTGAGGAAGAGGGAAGTGTTTCAGAGTAAATGGAAATATCAAAACTGACAAGGAAAAGTCAAAACAGAGCCCTCTGAAGCAATCAAGGCAGCAGCAATTACTCAAGAGCAGGATCTGCTGCTGGGTGCTGGTCAGGGAGATAATGCATGCCCTGTCTGTCCTGTTCTCATCTCCCCTGACAGCCTGGCCCTCTAAGTTATTTCTGTACTGCTCTGTCTCCTTACTTCAGTCTTCGCTCTTGAGTTTTCATCACAGCATCTCCCTAGAGCCTTTTCCTCATCCTGGGCTGCTAATCTGTGGGATGATAAACCCAGGAGACGAAGCTTTTTGCGCAGTAAGCTCCATTTTGGGTTTTTTTTGTTCTTGCTCTGTCTGTTCTGCCAGTGTTACTGATCTCTGGAACAGATGGGGCAGAGGACAGTAAGGAAGCACAGAGAGAGAGAAGTGTAAGTGAAGTTATTGCCCAATGCAGAAGAAGGCTCGAGTTACAACATCTTCAGATGGAAAAAATATCAGAAGTAAGGTTTTAGAAGACAAAATGTCTTCCCTGCTGACAGCACCGTGAGGAATAGCTGCAGGGCAGAATTTTAAAAACAGAGGTTGTCTTGACCTCTCTCCAGCCTTGCACGGTGCTCAGCATGATAGATCAGGGGGAAAAAAATATTATAGTGGGTCAGACACAAAGACACATCACATTGCAACAGAGATGCAGCAGCACCCCTGATTTTCCATGGCTCTGGATAACATGAACCGGGATACTGCATTTAATATGACTACAAGGTTTGGAAAGAGAGAGTTCAGAAAAGAGCAACAAAATAATTAAGGGGCTAGAGGGATTTACCTGTGAGGAAGATTAAAAGAGCTAAATAAATATGTCTAGTTTGGCTAAGTGATAACTAAGGAGAGGCATTCCAACCATCTACAAATATTTGACTGACACAGACACTAGGGAAGGAAAGGAATTACTTAGCAGGAAACAAGCAGGGAGCAGTGGGATAAAATTAAGAAATAAAGAATTGAGAAATCTGAGGCAAATCCTCCTGAAAATGAGTTCTAATAATCTGCAGAAAACATATCAGCATATATGCAAGAGGGAACAACCTTGCATTGGTAAGGAGGGGGACTTAAGTGACTTGCTGGGCCTTTCCAATCTCAAATGTTTATGATTCTATAATTACAAATTATTAAATTTAATGACATGTGCCAGTTTTTTTCTTCAGCAAGTTCTGACTGTTGCCTCAGGTCATAAGTGTGCAATTATTTCCTAACTAAAGGTCTTACATTTTGACTCATGCATCCTTATAAAATTAACTAGGTTGGTCTCTTTTTTTTTTTTTTAAGTTAAATTGAATTTCTATTAATGCATTTTCTCTTATTTCCAAGTAGCAGCTATCTCCCCCTGCTCACAACTCATAATTCCCTCTTTATGCAAGGCAAGCCTGCACACTCAAAGCTTGGTGGCTCAGTGCCTGAACGTGCTCAGCCTCAGGTTGGATGCCTGCTGTGTTCAAGGGAAATGCTGTTCCCAAGCCCAGATGAGCACAGGGCTCTCCTTCCTCTGAGGATGAACTGCATGCAACAAAAGGGAAAAAATGCTACATGATATTTTCAGCTGAGAGCTGTTTGCAGGGCTTTGAAAGCAGATCAGGGCCATGTGGAAAGCCTCATATCACTGCTCACCCCAGTGCCACAGCACCACTGAGCAAATGCAAACAGGTGTTCTGTGCTGCTGCCCCAGCTCCAGGCCAGCATCACAGCTGGTGGGCAGCAGGATTCCTCTCTTTCTCCTTGGCAAACTCCTGGGTTTTGATGTATATGCTTGCTTGTGCATCCAACACATACTCCAGAACATTCCCTGAAATGGGTGCAAACCCAGGGAGCGGTCAGCAGGTTGTGGTCTCATGTGAGCAGTGATTTTGGGGATCCAGGTGGTTTGTTCTGCTCTGTCTCAGACAGCAGGTAGCTGCACAGCTTTCGCTGATATTTTACCTTTGGCTCTGTTACATGCACAGTCCCTCAAGAGAGCTCACACAGCCTAGTTCTTTGTGAATTATTACCTAAATATATCTTTTGTCCAGGTAAGAGTGCAGCTCACCTCCCACTGTGGAAGGCAATCTGTGATGCCTGTTGCTTTTGTGATTCATTCTTTTGGTTTCCCCCTGCGGTACAGCTGCAGACTGGGCACCCTGTGTCATCAATACCTGACACACTCACACTCCCTCCATCCTTGGCTGCTGCTCAAAGCACCTTCCCATTTATATGTGCTGGACTCCAGCCTCAGCAGAGACAGTAAGTGACACCAGAGTTTCATCAGGATGTGGTGACAGCAGTGCCTGCAAACACTGGTGCAGCACAGGCAGTGAGGGATCCCCCTGAACAGGAGATGGGGATGCACACAGAATCCCCTCTTTGCTACCTGATCCTCAGCCCAGAGATCCTCTCTGCCAGCCCATGTGAGAGCTGCTCCTCTGAGGAGATCAGAGATGTGAGAGCCTGGCTGTTTCATCCCAGAGTGAGTAAATCCTCACTGAAAGGTGCTGGGTGCTGGCATCACAACATTCAGAACACTAATTACCAGGAATCTAGCTCCCAAATCTTTTCACTTTCAGGATAACACTGCAGCAGTCAGGCTGAAGTGGGATGATGAAACAAAGCACTGTCTCCTCTCCTCTCCCCTCCTCCCCCAGTCACTCTGCAGCCCTATCTGTCATTTCCCAGCACGGAATGATGGCAAGATGAGATGCCTGATAGGAAAGCTCAGTTGCTGTGTGCATTTTACAGGAGGTGTGGCTTCAGCACAGCTTCCTCACCAGCAAAGAGCCACAAGCAGCCCTGGTGGCTCCTTTATCACTGAGCTGAGTCCAGCCAGAAGCAGGTGAAAAAGATGTAGGCAAAGAAAGGGAAGAAGGAACGAAAATATTTGCCCCTTTTCCCAAAGCAAAAACAGGCAAAATCTCAGTCTCTTTTTGAAACCCGCTGATTGTAAATCCAGTTTTGGCAGCTGTGATGAATGTCCTGAAGCATCTAAATACTTGGGGTACAAGAACAGGATTACTGCCTGTCAGAACTTGTCTATCTTTTGAATATTCTGCCCAAAGCAGCAAAAAATTGAGTAATAACATGGTACTGACAGCTTTTCATTAAGGTACAGCAACTTCAGCCACTGCCTTAGTCCACAGTCTTCTCTCCGTCTCCACAGCTTACTAAAACAACTTCAAATGTTGCAGTTTTGGTCCAAAGGAGAGGAATTGTTCTTTCACATGTGACCAGGAAATAAAAGTATCCTTCTCCAGATTTGGACTTTTCAGGGACAACTATTATATACAGCTTTTATATATCTATCTATATCTATATCTATATCCATATCTATATCTATGTCTATATCATCTATATCTATATCTATCTCTTTCCCATTTGGGCAAGTATTTTACAGTATGTGATACAGTGAATTTAACCCATGTATTGCTGGATAAGTGGAAAAGAAACTTCTGGTTTTAGATTAAAAATCTAAAGCCAAGACTTGTGGCTCCTGATTCCTTCAGGGCTTTTTATGGAATTTTAGTTTGTGTACATTTTTACATTCAATAGCTAGGATTTTTTACTTCCCTAACAGTTTGCAGTTACAAAACGCTTTCCTGTAGAACTGTCCACTAGACAGTCTAGTGGACTTCACCCACTATTTTCACCCTTATTTTAGGCCATTTTTGCTTCTTGCACATGCCCAGCCCCAGGGAATACAAAACTCCCAAGTACCTATTTTTGCATCATTCTGCTTATCACTCACAGAAAATAAAGAAGGGAAAAACCACTTACTATTTCCCATGTATTTTTTCCAGGCTGTTTGCTAAACATCTTCATCACTTAGATTTTTCTGAACTTCCCTGTGGTGGCTATTGTTGCTTGTCTCTTTGGTTTGTTGATCACTTCCATAGCTCTCAACATAGACACTGTTCAGAAAAAACAAACAAATAAATAAAATAAACTTAAAACCAACTTCAACTGAAACCCCAAATATAAAACAAAGAGCATTTTTTCTCAGCCTTCTGAACTGTGGGTCAGGCACCTGGCATAGTTACTTTACAGAGGTAGAGGTAGTTCATATATTTGCTTTCACCCAGAGTTTCTGTTGAACAGGAAACAAAACACAATTCTGAGGATGCACAAAAAGAAACAGCAGCTCTGCTTATGCACAGAAAACAAATTACCTTTGGGTAGAATAAGAATATTACAGTCCAGGACTGATGTGGTTTTCATGTTATCTTAAAGAATGATGTGAAATCTTTCCTCTCTGCACTTTTTCCTTAATGAAGATGAGATATAACTGCACCTCTGAGGCACTCAGACTCAGGACATTTGCACATTCTGTGACTCCTAGCAGACTCTGGCTCACCTCTCTGAAGGTAATTTCACTGTGACAGCTGTGAGATAGCATCTACAGATTGTTCTGCAAAATGTAACTTTCCATTAGGAGCCAGGGGGACTATTCTCTAGCAATCAGAACCCTTTGATAAACATTTATTTTTGTCTTTTTCACCTGAACAAGACTCTGCTACAGTGCTTGGAACAGCTGCCAGAGCAGATCTGGTTGCATTTCTTGTGGCTACTGGAAATCCATGCAGTGGCAGTGGCTAGCAGTGGTATCAGTGGTCAGACAAGCATGGCCATTCCTTAGTGTCCTGTTTGTATATCCTGTAATTTCCATTCCTTAGTGTCCTGTTTGTATATCCTGTAATTTCCATTCCTTAGTGTCCTGTTTGTATATCCCATCATTGCCATTCTCTAGTGTCCTGTTTGTATACCCCATCTCAGAGGGAAGCTTTTGTCACCTCACTGCTCAGGCCTGGCCAAGGACAAAGGGACACTTTTTTTTTGGTCTTTTGTATGACTTCCTTATTTATTTCCAGGCTTACCACGACAGCAATATTTTTTTTTATTTTTAATTTTTGTGGAGTTTCAGACTCCATAATTTCTATTCTTCCCCTGCTGTTGCCTTTCTGCAGAGCAGCTAATTTTCATTCCAAGGATGGTGTAGAGAGCAGCCCACCACTTAGCACAAGAGGCAGCCATCTGACAAAGGATTGGGAAAGGACTTGGGCTTTCTGTTCTAATCATCACAGGTGCCAATAACAGGACAGGACGAGAGGCTCAAACAAAAATAAATTAATTAGCAAGGACATTATTTATGCACAGGGAATTCCTAGTGTGTGTGGTGTCTGCTCCAATAACCTGTGGACAAATCACCTCCCTCTGCTGTGACACCTTGGGGAGAGGAAGGCAAATGTAAGATCCCATCTAAAGGGAAAAGGATAAGAAGCAGCTGGAAAATCTGAGGGGAAATGCCCTGCATATAAAGAGCAGAGAGATCCATATGGACACCTGCCACTCACCACAGCTCCTCTTGCTCCTGGCTAGACATGCTCCAGAGTGACCTGCACTTAATCCCAACAGGATTGTGGCCCTTGGGGGTCTGAGCATTCCAAGCTTGCTGTTCCCAGTGTGGTGAAACAGAGGTGAGCACAGAGCTTTTAGGAGAAAATAAAAAAGGAAAGAAATTAAAAAAAAAAAAAAGAACACTTTTCACAACACTTTTTAAAAAACAAATGGAACCATGTAATTTGTCTTACATTGCAATTACTTCTCTGTTTGAGATGTTCACTATTTTCTGCCATTGTAATTTCACATACTGGATAATTAGTACCCTCTGCACAGAAACAACAGGAGTGGCTGGGCAGCAGGAGAACTCTTCCTGGATGCTGCTACAATAAAATATTGTCTCATTTCTTCTCAGCTCATGACTCAAATCCAGGTGTGCAGAGGAGTAAAACTGAAAGGCCAGAATATTAAGTTAAAAAGCAAAAAAAGATAGTTTCTTGAACAGTCCAGCAGAGCAAAGAAAAGCCATACTGTATAAAATTGATATGAACGTGAACATCGGTTCAAGAACTGATATGAACGTGAGCATGAAATTGGTGTTTTGAAACAATCCCCTGCAGATGACCCTTAGAATGCAGCCATTGACTCCATCTGGAGGGAAAAGTCTGCCTCTTTCTCTTTCTGAGGGATCAGACACAGAAATTGAAATGACAAATCTGTGCAAGAGTATTGCCTGAAATATTGATTTTTAAACACTGTCTAATGACTCAGTGAAAGATTATCACAGATTTATCCAAATTCCATTTTAGTTCTATGGAAGCAGGATATGTTGTGCTAGGAAACAAATATTCAAGTTTCCCTTCTAAAATAAACCAATTGACTGAGAATTATATGACAGGATTTTGAAACTCTGAAGTGAATACATTGATATTAAGTTAGGTGACAACTTTAAAGCATTCATTGGACTCTCCTTTGTATCAGGCTTTAAATGATTTTACAAGACTCTGGACTAAAAGCTGTTACACATATTCTTTGAAACCATTGTAAGTTTCAGTTTTAAATAGGATAAGGAATTTAGATGTATATGGTGTGCCATCGCTTCCCTCTGTTACAGAATTTGCACAGCAGTGTGAACATGGGAAATATTGCCAACAGAAGGTAAAAATGCTTCAGCAGGACATGGGCTTACTATAATGACAGAAAAATGGATGCCAAGATATTCTTTGGGGGAAAAAAAGTTTCCATAACTTTTGAGTGATAAAATTTGCATTTAAAGATCTGAATGGAAGCCTCAGTTCTCTGACAAAGGTGCCTTTCACTGAGGTTATCATTTTACTCAGTATTTTAAACTGGGGCAAACGCCTTTCCTCATGGAATGTCTTGTCTGCTAAAACAAATGGCAAGGAAAATCAAAACCAGGTTATTCCTAAACAACACTATTGTTAGGTAAAAAACTTTTACAGTCAGTTTTCCAAAAGTAATATACAACTCCTGGCACAGGGAGAAAACAGCCTAGAATAGTAATTACAGATGATCTCAGCCAAATTTGAGAATTAGTTTCTTGCACACAGCCAAGAGGAAATAAAAATTCCTCAAACCATACCAGCCAAAAATGGTATAATTCAGTCTTCTATGTGGTAAAAATCCAGATAGTAATATTTAAATGCAATGTTATTATCCTATTTCTAGGAATAGAATAATTTCTAGAGTTCATTAGAACATGATGAATTTCACTATATTGAAAATCGTTTTGAATTTAAACCACAAGCTAATTCTCAATACAAAGATAAAACCTAAAGAGGAAAAATAAATCTTACAGAATCCTCCTAGAATTAATATTGGATTCTCCAAGTTCAAATGACAATAATATCCTCATCAAGAGGGTCCTCAATTAACCTCATCTGACATTCCAAGCAGAATATTTTAAGGGTTGTGAAGCATGCAAATAGAAACTTCAATTAAAGACAGACTTCATACATTGGACAGCCTGTGAGAATAATGTGAAACATTATGTAACCAACCTGGTGCTTTGGTAAACACCCACAGATGATGGAGAGGAGACTGCAAAAATTGAGGATCAGCATGCTAAATCCTTTCTCAGGTAGAGCCTGGAAAGATTAAGAACTTGTTTATACAGGGGAGCAGGGACTCCCTTCCCATTCTTTCCCATTTTGGTTTCTGCACGTCTGGATGACCTGCATCCACACAGCACAAATCTCAGCATGCATTAACTGCTGGGAGGAAATATATTCTGTGCCTCTTTTGGAGCTGTGGTGGATTCAGAGCGCATTAGGTGACAGCAGGCCAATATTCCTTGGGTGCAGCTGGGCCTCAGGCAGCTCCTGCCTGTGTCCCCCCTTTAGGATCTGCTCCTTCTGCAATGATGGAAGGAGCCCTTGGATGGAAACACAACCCAGGGGTCTCCTTGGTGGTACCCCCAGTTCATTTGACTCCTTTGGCACATCTCCTGCAGTGGGACAGGCACCCCAGAGGAGAGAAGGGGAAGGTTCAGGCTGCTGGGTGAGGAAATGTGGCTCAGGGCTCTCTCTCCAGGGTCAGTGCAGGGTTTTTCTGCTCTTCTGCACTCAAGTGAGAGCCCAGCATGAATCTTTTTGCACCACTGGTATAAAACCTGTCATCACTTTGCATAGGCAGCTTGTTAGCACCAAGAAACTGAGCTGGGCTTGTGGCTATTTTTTTTCCTTTACTTTCCTTACTTTCAAGTTTCCTTATGCTTCTGTAAGTTGCAGCAAATATTAGATATTTTGACACACCTCCAGGACCTGTTTTTCCATGTATCTGCTGGAAACTTGTAGCTGTTTGAAGTTTTAACCTTTCCTCAGTGACTGTGGCAGAGAAAACACTACTTAGGCTTGCTGCTGCTTGTGTGCATTTAAAATTTCCTGCTCCCACTCTATCAAATGGGTGTTTGTATGGATTTTCACAAGCCCTATTTTATTTCATGAATGATGATAACCCTTTTCCCTAAATGCTCAAAAGGGTAAGTATTTTCCCTGTTCAAACCCAGAAATAATGGTTAAAAAAAAGATTTTGAGAATGTAGTAGCTCACTGTATCTCAGCTATCCATCCCTCAACTGGTCTGTTCCCCCCTTCTGCCATCTGACATATATTTTCTCCTTCCACTCATTTGGCTTCTCCCAGCAGGAAATCTTCTCTTACCAGAGCAGTTTTAAAATGTGACTGCTGGCTCCTGCTTTTTCATGCAATTAAAAAAAAAAAAAAAAAGATAAACACTGTCTCCCTACCCCCAAAAACTATTAATAGAAGTGTACTTACTGTGCACAGTTCAAACTAAGAATAGTGTTAAGTACTATATCCTAATTAGCAGAGTACAGTAATGCTCTCATTTTAATCAATGGGTTTTGAAGTTCCAGCTTTCATGGGATGCAGTGAAGCACATTTCAGGATGCAGCACCATGGAGCTCCATGCCATATTTCATAGGCATTTTCCTCCCCAATTACAAAGGGCAGAATTGCTGTAGCAGAAACACATTTTTTGAGGCTTTTTCCCAGGATATAAAACTTAGCAGTGCAGCTGCAAATCAGCCCTGCATAAGAAATGCAGGGGCTGGGGGAGCAGTGAGGCAGGAGGCTCTGGGCACCATTAACCCCTGGTGTTCTGGCACTATTCCAAAGCACAATTGCTGCCTCTGTGTCCCTTGTGCCCATCCCTGAGAGATGTGACACGAATGGACAGCAAATTCAAGGTGAGAAGGAGAAAAGTTCATGGCAACAGGAGGTGGAAAGGCTGCACCTTTAGCACCTTTTTTCTCTTTTTGCTGTGAATTGATAATTTTGAAATGTAGCACCATTATGGCCCCCTGTGATCCTTTCTTACCTTCAGTGGTTTCCTCTGGAAAGGAGGCTCATCCAAGGAAATTTCATCTCCACCTTCATGTCTGTCCTTCCTCCTTCCCTTTCCACAGTCCTCGAACTGAGAGTAGCTGAAACATGAAGGTTTCAAAACATGAGGTTTCAAAAATTGCAGCCAAATCTGACAAAGAACATGAGGCTTCAAAAATGCAGAAACTTTGGGAAAATGCAGACTGAAACATGCTGAAGGACAGGGTGGCTCAGCCCACAGCCTTTGGGAAACTCAGGCTCATTTCTGCCCATGGATATGGAACAACACCATGGCTGCAACCTGTGTAATTTCGCACAGTTTCTTGAAGCACCTATATCTTCTAAATTGTTATGTCTTCCTAATTGTGTTTTGCAAAAATAAGTATTTTGTTTAGTCATCTGAGATATGTTTTTTATGAGGCTCATAATAGTAGCTACATAAAAGAAGTACATTTCTCATACTCTGAACTTTTTCATGGTCCAATAGGCTAATATTAAAACAAAATGGGATAACAGTGGGAACACAGCCACATTACACACAATGAAAACAGTATTCCCCCATTGTAAAAGGTCTTTTAAAGACCCTTTAAAAACAGCCTGTGAACTCCTTAAGAAATAATGTACCAAAGTTTGATCAAATGCACAAGAAAATGCTATACACAAAAAAGAAAATAAAAAGAAAAGGAGTGGGAGTTTTTTATCATCCTGAATTTTTTGTCATCCTCCATATAGACCTCAAGAGTCTTCTCTGATTAAGTGATTAGGTGTCCAGGGAAAATGTGATTTTGGGGAAGGAGTTTCTCTTCATTTCTCTGCTTTCTTAGCTGTTCACTGGACAGCTTTTTATTCAAAACAGCTTGCAAAGCCACCAAATCACCAAATGGGCAGATATAGGAATGGATATGTGTGAATTTGGTCCCAGAATTGCAGTTGCAGAGAGGAGGATTCACAGCACACCAAAGAAAGAACAAAAAATATCACAATGCTTATCGCCTACACACAAAAAAATAGCTCAGAGTGGGTGGGGAGGTGGAAGCAAGTGCACTGAGACAGATATAGTGAAGAACTGAATGTGCAACTGCTAAAGGGGTCACACTCTTGTGCAAACCAAGCAGGTCATGTAGGCAGGCCTGGGAGAAGCTATTTCTGCTGATATTCCAAGCCAACTGTCCCTTTTTGAGCATTATTCCCTTGCTCTTCCCTGTACCCATTTGCACAGTGACTCTTCTCCCTTATTTTGTACTTGTGACTGTTTATTCTTTGATATCATCTGCTACTCACTAGAAATAATAAATTGAAGGCATAGATTAAAAAGAAAAATCCAGAGTCTAAAACTTGTGAATTTAAATTAGGTTAAGAAGTGCTCAAGATAAAGGAAATTAGATGAAAACCAAGATGAAATCTCTGCCAAAGAGATTGCGTCTACACACCAGAGAAACAAGAGCCAACTCTCTTCCCCAGATGAGGAATCAGCTCTTATGCAGTGGCCAATACCCCAGAACTCTCATTTTATCTCTCTAGTTCTAAGGAAGATCCTCACTGCATCCCACCAGGCACAGATGTAATCAGACAAGTTTTAATCTTTTCTTGCAAGCCAGTCCCTCAGCAATCACCAGCACTGCATTTCTTTGATTTCCTTTCCAGCTGCTCTGCAGCTTCAAGGTGAGGGCTTGTCCAGCCCCAAACTCTGTGTTCTAAGGGCCAGCTCCCTTCTGCATCAGAGGGAACCAAGGGCTCTTAGAAGAAACATTAAACATCTTGTAGAATCAACCAAGATTTTCCATTTCACCATTCTCGAACAGAACAGAATTATTATTGTTCCTTCCTGAGTAGGATTATGATGGTTTTTCATAGGCAGACTGAAAAAATGAAAATCAAATAAAATGCAAAAATGGCTGTTTTGCTGGGATGCTGCATTGCAGATTCACATCTAATTTCTGCCAATGTTATCCACTCAGTCTTTTTCAACAGCCCTGTTTTCCAAATTTTTCCTCCCACTGAATCTGTATGTTTGATTAATGTTTTCCCAGATGTCTGAACCTGGGAAAAAAAAGGCACTTTTGGTCTCATTTTGTTAAGTGTTAGGAATCACTTTGATGATCCATAACTAATTTTACTGTACTTGTCACAAAGCAGATGTGTGGCAATAGTCCCCCAAGCAAGCTGCATTCAATCATTACAAACTCCAGAGTTCCTCTTTCTATCTCCTCCCCCCACTTTTTTGTGCTTATTTTTTTCTCATTAGTAATTAACCTTCACAGTATATCATATTCTCTTTCAATGGCTTATTGAACACATTTGACACAGGAGTTATACTTTTGTTCCAAACATATTTCATCCTCTCTTTTTAGTTTCATCCCTTTGAAGAATATCAGATTAGGATGCAGCTTGAGGAACACAATTCCTCATTTTGGCTGTTTTGTTTCAATCATTTAGCACATTAACTCTCCCTATTTCTAATTTACCTGGAAGATTTTTGTATTCAAAGGATGGAGAGTCTTTAAATATTAAAAAGAACTATAAACATGAAAGTTTAAAAATTTCCACTATAAGAAGGTGTACTTTGTTGTCTCTAACTCAGCATCCATAATTTGCAACAGCTTCCCAGTTAATCTTTATGTCAGCCCTCTCCCCTGGAAAGGTAGAAATCACCTCTGGATTGTCCCTCTTATTTCTGATAAGCTCAGCTATCACAACAACAGAGAGATGACTGATGCTATTGAATCTGACAACGGGAGTGAATTTATGCAACAACCTAAAAAGAAACTACCCCTTTGTGGCTGTGCAGAAAACACAACTGTTTATATCCACAGAGCAGCTGAGGCTGGAGGGCATCTCTGGAAATTGTCAAATCCAACCCTGTGCTCAAAGCAGTGTCACCTACAGAGGCATTGCTTGGGGTCATGCCCAGCTGGGGTTTGAATATCTCCAGTGACAGAGACTGAACAGCCTCTCTGGGCAGCCTGTGGCAGTGTTCAAGCACTCCCACAGAGGGGAAAAAAACCTCCAGAAGTGGTTTTCTTTTTGTTTAAAAAGAATGTTTCAAACTTCAATTTGTGCCCATTTACTACTTTTGAAAGTCACATCTCATTACACTCACAAAACAGATTTCTTGCCAAGGTATATTCTGCAGGAAAAATAAAAAAGCTACAAAAAGTGCACCTGTTTTTCCTCAGAAGGTGACAAAGTGCACTCGTCACATCAACCTAGATATTTATACTACTGGACATATCAAAATCCTTATGAAACAAAAAGAGCGTCTTATTCAATTTAATGAATATGACAAATACACTGTCTATACCCAGAAATAAAGGAATTATTTGCCAGTGATGGTTGGAATAAAAGCCATAGAATAATTTATATCATAGTGGATATTATGAGAGAAATTATAGTATCGTTCTTGTGCCTTCTTCTAAAACTTTAGGAGAATTTTCTTATTTGGTTCCTACTCTTGGACTCCTTTTCAGTGAGAGGTGCAGATGCATGTGTGTATAGCCGTATGCACATTGGATCTCTGAAAAAACATAGGTGAAACTTAGAAGAATTTTGAGTTCAAGTCTCAAAATTGAACATGGGAGAACCCAGGAGGAGTCTCTGGTACAGCATTTGAACAGGAACATTGTCAACTACCAAAATTTATCACACTCAATATTTGCAAAACTAAAACTTGGTGAACGCCCATGTTTCACACCCATTGCTTCTGGTCCCTTCCTCACAAAGTCCTTGGGGTCTAGCTGACCATTTACCTGGTGTTCAAGGGGTTCTTTCTCCTTTCCAAAGGAGTTTTTCTTCCTTTAATGAAGATGAAATACAAAATACTAATGAAGTGAATTGTACCTGAATTTTTATCCTGTTTAACTTCAGCAGGTGGATTGCATTGGGCAGATCTTTTGCAATAAAGGCCCAGAGATCCTGCTTGGTCAGAAGTTAAAGTTGGTTTTTATGCTTAAGGTGCGTGAGTTAACAACTCACTGGCCTCCCTAGGACTCAATACTGATGATATTTGCTTCCACTGTCTACAAACCTTTCCTTACCATGACCTGTAAAGCTGTACCCAACCTGGGCAGCACTGCAGCCTTTCCAGCCCTTGGGGCTGAATGCTCCAAGCCCCTCATTTGGGTAATCCAACATCCCCATCCTCTACACACAGTGATGCTTTGTAGGAGAGGAGCCGAGGAATACTGGCTGGGTTTCCCATCTGGGTGACCAGGCAGGAGCTGGATTTGAAATATTTTAACATGTCCACCTTCCCCTCAGCCCAGACACAGCACCTAGCTGGAAATGAGTAATTGGTGTAACGGGCAATTTAATTTTGGCAACCAAAGTTGTTGCTCTGACAGGCACCAAGGTACCACCTTCTTTTTGGAGGTCAGTCAGGTGCAGGATGAAATTTGTGTTCCAAAAAGGAGAGGCAAGCCCACAAAAATGCAAGAGACTGGCTAATAGATGCCAGAGAGTCACTTGAATTTTACCCTCCTGATGTAAAATGTGGTTCTTCATGATAATTCAGAGACTATGGTCCTCAGTGGTGCTCTGAACCTTTTGGACAAAACAAACCTTGAGAGGACATGTGGAAACAGGAGGTGTTAATAGGTTTTGCTGTTTTTCTTTTTTTTTTTTTTTTCTTTTTCTGTGGAGTTTGTTTTGTTTTGATTTTTTTTTTGGCTGTTTTTCCCACCCATTTCACAGTGGGTGGAAAACGGTGACTGAGACATTGTCACAATGTTGAAACTCATCTGTCTGGAAGGGTGTAACACCATGTGCTGGGGGAGAAGGAGATGGCATGAGGGAGGGAAGAGGAGAGAATGAGGTGCCATTTCTTGGGCTGGAGCTTTCACAAGCTTCCAGGAGAGAGGAAATTCAGATGTTTAGCTGGCAGCAGTTGGTGATGAGGGAAGAGCCCTGGCTCAGTTCCTTGTTGGGCTCAGGGAGCAGTTTCCCTCCATCTGTCAGGAGCTTCTGATTAGATGAGGTAGGTTAAATCTTTTTCCCCTCCGCTCTCCCTTCCCAATGGCTGGGAAATCACTTATTTGTGCTGCTGGGAGCAAAGAGAAGAGAAATGAAACCACAAAGCCAGTGCAGGGCTTTTTAAACTCTTTGCAGGTTGCAGAGGCTGGAAAGAGATGATTAGAGTGATTGAAGATTGATGGAAGTGATAAGATTGGTGAAAGGGCACAGAAAGGAGCAAGGAATGGTGCGTTTGCTTAATGGGATATCCATCTTAAGTTTCTCTGTCAGGCTGCCTTGTTTACAATCTGTTTAATATTTGCTCTTATCTTCTAAAAATGGTGGCTTATTGAACATTTTCCAAAACTGTGTTCAGAGAGGGCAATTTTATATCTCCAAATGTGTGTGAATTGGTGCAGAGAAAGAGGAGTTGCTACACACGTTCCATGGGCCAGTGTGGCTTGTCTCAGGGCCATGCTGAAGTAAAATCAACTGCATCATGTTACAGTGATGTTTTGCACCTACAGGCACTTTCTGAGCTGACTGCCATAGTGATTAAACTGAGATTGTACAGGATTGGAAACAGAGGCCAGGACAAGCTCTTCGGGCAGCAATGCTCTGACATCAAGTTCTGGCAGGTTTTAGAGCAATAAAGCAGACACACGATAACAAAAATTAAAAAAAAAACCAAAAGAAAAAAAAGACACTGGCAAAAGCCTTCCAGCAAATCCCAAATATATACAGGCACACAGGCCAAATCGAAAAGACAAAAAATAAAAAGGAATAATATTATTTCTGAAGGAAAGGAGGAACCTTTCTTCATTCCTCTTCGAGCCTCTTCTCCCTTTTCACCTTCTGTGCCTATTCTTGGATTCCTTTCCTCTCCTGCTATGATATTGATCCATCTCCTCTTAGGGCATCAAATCCATAATAAACACTACAACAGGCTGCTCTGTTTGTGAGGCAGCCCCTTGTTAATTCTCCAACCATTGTCTGGCCTGGCCAGACAAAACAGTAAAAGGAAAGACAGCCACAAGCAGCATCCCAGAGCCCAGGGCAGCCTCCTTTCCCCAGGGGCTGCCTCTGCTCTGCCAGCCCTGCAGTTGGCATTGCTGCTCTCCCTGCTTCACCCAGGTGCCATCCCAGGAGCACAAGTGGCAGCAGCCTCTTTGCTGTGAGAGGGAAAATGAATTTTGTGATGTGGATTCCACATCACTAAACCAGCTTTCCCACTGGGGGCTGACCAGAAATTAAGCTGAGTATGGCCCAGTAAAGTTGGTTGCTTTTTCAATTCAAATTTGTTTTTAGGTTATTAAGGCCACAAGTTTTTTTAAATTTAAATAAAAATATACTTTTTATTTTCCGTCTTAATCAGTGGAAAGAGGTAGCTATGAAAAGCCAAACATTTCTTTCTTAATATCATAAAATCAAAGAAAATTTTGGGCTAGAGGGAGCCTTAGAGAGTATTCAGGGGCACCTTCCACTAGACCAGGTTGCTCAAAGCTCCATCCAACCTGGCCTTGGACACTTCCAGGGATGGAGCAGCCACAACTTCTTTGGTCAATCTATTCCAATGCCTCACAGTAAACATAAGTCATCCTTTCATCATCCTCACAAAAAAAAAAAAAAAATTCTTTATAATATCTTATCTAAATCTACCTATTTCAATTTAAACTGCTACCTCTTTTCCCTCTGACCTCCTGATGGTTTATCAGGAAATCAGCAGACTTCCTGATAAACCATCCTTCCCCATCTTTGCTGTAAGCCCCTGTTAAGTAGTAAAGCCACCACAAGGCCTCATAAGGTTTTTAAAGTTAAATCCTCCTCTACCCACAGGACTGGAAAACCAAGATGGCCAAGAGAGCTCCCATGAAGCATTTTTCTAACATGCTCATTTATAACCCAAACTACCTGATTTACATCTCAATCTGCATATATCCCACAGTGCTTCATTCCATTGATTAGACATCAGAGCATTTACATTTCCATCACTTCCACATAACAGCAGTGGTAGGTCACAGTGACCTTACAAATATCTTGTCAAAGCCTTTTGTGTCAAAACAGCACAACCTCAGAAATGCACTATCAAAACATCCCCATCATCCAGTGTCAAAACAGCTTCATCACGGAGCCTAAGCACACTCACATCCAGCAAATTAACATATCAAGGCTTTATGGCACTAATATCCAAGTAAAAAACAAAAACCTAATGACTTCCCTGAGAAAAGAAAATTGTTCTTACTCCCATTTCCCACTGCTAATTAGTTCCTCTCTACTGGGGTGTCTCTGGGGTGACTTTTTTTTTTTATTTCCTGACATTGTCACTACAGTGACCGACATTTTCATTTAGTCAAGCTTGCAAAAAGTGGCTGGAAGAGGTTTCTGGGAACTTGGCCCCAGTGATTGTCAAGGCAGTAACATTCCTGCTTAGGTACAAGACTATTCAACAAAGTGAACATCACAACAGAAAAAATTCTGCAAACAAAGCCAATACGCAGTTCTGGACTATCTCCTGTTGCATTTAAATCATCTCATTGTTCAATTTTCAGGCCAGACCTATCTTAGTGCTTGGTTTCACTGCAAGGGACTAAATAAATTGGGAAGGGAATAGCACACACTATTTTTTTCTTTTTCTTTTTTT
>JAHXMQ010012338.1:1943236-1960121 GCA_020466415.1 Ammodramus savannarum pratensis | reverse complement strand
CACAGTCCTCTTGTTTAGAGGTGTGCAATGAGCAGTTTGCTCTGGCTGGAAGCAGCAGCGATGACATTTCCACGGCAGTGCTCAGCATGGGGAGCTGTGCTTGTCTGTGTGCCGCTCTTGGAGAGCAAACCACACTTCACAGAGCCAGAAAGTCCCAAAATATTGGCAGTGGGGCACAGAGGTAAACTCCTTGGACTGTGGTAAAAAATAGGAAAAAACCTTGGAACCTTGAACATGTTCCAATGACATTCTGCCATTATAGCTGTTGCAGGCAATTCCTCCTCTGGTTTGATATTTTAGCTCAGCCTGCTTAAGTCTTCAGAGGCTGCACTGACAAGCAAAAAGTCTAATTACCATGTTTAGTTTGCTCCTTTTAGCATGCTCTGCAGGCTCTGTCATCATTTCACTGTGACAAGAAGTTGGGTGGTTTTTTCCTTGTAGCAAGTTCTTCACTATTCTTGTTAAAGAAATACTGCACCAGAGATTCCTTTGATGGTTTGGTTATGTTTAACTTGCCATTAATGCTGTTCTCCTTTGAAACTCCTTCCTCTGTGTTTACTTTCATGCCTGTTGGAGAAATATATTTGCTTCTTTTTTGTTTGTTTATTGTCACACATAAGAGAAGCATACATAAATCAAATGCTTTGTCCCTTGGGCTTTACTTGTCTTGTCTTTATGCTGTATCAAAAATTTCAATAAAAAAAGTCAAGTAATAATGCTATAAAGACATGAAAGTGCAATGTGGCACAGTGACAAATTGCTGGGACTTGTACATAAAACAATCTTTTGGAAAAAGAGGTGAATTCTCATTTTAGGTAATTTCTTCCTTCTTTATTTCTTTTCCAGCTTGAAGCTTAAATAATTTTGATTTACAGAATCATAATGAAGAATCATAGTGAAGCAAAATCTCTTGAACCATGGTAAAGATGAATAAAACTTGTAAGGAATGTAAGAGACCCAGTTGTATCTAACATGTCATCATTTTGAATCTGATTTCAGTTATTTCTTCTTACTGTTACAAAAAGATATAGCTTTTAAACATGGATGTTTGCAATGGCAATAGAAAAAAAATCATCATAAGGCAAATATCTTACTACCAAAAAAAGGGAATAAAAAGTCACCTAATTTTACATCATTGCAGATTGCACATTAGTGGGGCACAGAACTGCAATGTGCAAAGTATTGTAAATGGAGAAAGGTATGATAAAGAAGGGAAGGAAGCAAAACAATCCAAAACTTGTAAAGATATGAAGTGAGTGAGGTGGGAAATGAGAAGCACTGAAATAACTTTGCATTTTCTACTGTGAAATCAAAAGACCAAAAGCCTAATCACATTGTCAGTCAGTGACCAGTCTAGTGCAACAGGGGAAAAAAAAAGCAGAGATGAGAATGGAAACTTTAACAATGGCACAACATCTTCTAATTTTTTTGATCTTTTCAATTCATCCAACTTTCACCTGACTCTGCTCCTTCTAGTGTCTCTCTTTTTGGGGGGATGTTTTTTTGTGTTTCTATGCATGGCTTTATGTCATCCCACACATTTTTGGCTGAAAGGTGACATGGCTTTTCTAGCCCTCTGTTGTCTTCTCCATCCACTGCCTGCATCCTGTCTGCAGAACTCCAAATTCTTTCCCTCTTTCATGGAGCACTGTGGCAATGGCTGAGAGTGATGGAATATTAACAGAGCAGATATGGCAATAGTGGCAACAGTGGCACTAGTGTTGGCCTTTGGGATAATAACAGCAACAAACCTTGCAGAGCTCCTACAGATAAATCCAGCCTCTTTTCTGTAATATTAAAACCAGAGTTGATCACTAGTTACTCTTTGTTTTTGTGTTCAGAGATAAAGAACTGATACAAAGATATTAAACCCTATACTGGATATTATGGGAACACTGGCTTCTTATCACTTCAGCCATGCCTTTGATCAAAACATTTAGATTTGTCTCATTGTAGAGCTTCTTATAAACTCCACATCTATTGCTTTACTGCCATGCTATACTCTGAAAAAAGGACTCAGCCAGCCATAAAAAGGAAGGTTTGTATGAAAACATCTTGCACTAAATATATAAACAATCCAAATGCAACAAGAAGCTTCTAAGCAAAGCAATTGAATAATAAGCACCCATGGCCAAAAAGTTCTTACAAAATTTCACTCAGATATTTGCAATGAGTTTTCACTGATTTATGTATCCTTCTTTTTGATTCTCAATAGCAGGCAGGGGAAGTCTTTTTGAGTTTTTGATTGTTTGTTTGTTTTTAAACTACTAGAGATGTCTGAAGAGAACTCCCAAGTCCTCTCTGCACTGCTTGACACAGTTATTTATGGATTTGCTCTTTTGGATGTTTGCGCTTGGAGCGCTTGGTTGGCCATCCAGTTGTCACCAACAATGCAGTAGGAATAAAGTGTCAAATTCTCAGAAAGATTCATGTGTGTGTGTATTTTTAAATGCCAGAAATCTTATTTTTAAGCTTTCAGCTTCAAAGATCCACTTACCATTCAATGGTTGCATTCATATGAGCAGAGTTTTAAGCAGAAGGGTTCATTCCTTATTTTGATGTGGGATCAGTCCTGCTGTTTCATCCAAACCTTATCCCCTGTCTTGTAGTAGAGCTGACAGGATGACAAAAATAAAGGCTTTAGTGCTAACAAACTTTGTTTGTTCTCCCTCTTGACTTCCCAAGTGCCACTGATATTTATTTAAAAGGAGAAGAGATCAAGCACATAGACGATATTTAAAAATAACAAGCCACAAAGAAAAATAAAACATACAAACAAACCAACCAACCAAAACTCCAGCAAAAGTGCTATTTGAAGCACTGCTAAAGAGCAGGGATTCAGCTGGGCTGACCCTGTGCTGCTTACAAACATCTTTACCCCATGAGCCATGAGGCTTGGCCTCAAAGGACAGCAAGGACAATGTGCAGTGATGGTGATGGGTCTGGAAGGAATCAATCCCTGTTTCACATCAGCACTGCAGACTGGGGCTTACCTTTGGGAGCATTTCCTTTTTTTCTGTCCTAGGCTGGTTCAGGCTGTGCAGGCAGGCAGTTTAAAAGCAGAGAGTTTTAACAGAAGGAAAACATCACATCATTTGTAATGTTACCTGTGATCTTAGGCACAGCTTCCAGATGGGAAGGTTGATGGCAGGAGCTGATGGATGAAAGAAAGTGCCCTTAAAGGGGAATGGAGCAGCTGGCCTTTTGTGTCTGGGTGCTGGAGCTATTTTTCAGGCCCCATTTTTCTGTACTTCACAGTATTTGAAAAGAGAATACTCTGAAGTTAATAGAAGTTTTGCCATTGACTTCAATGGGGCCAGGACTTCATAAATATGTTTGTTTCTTCTGTTGACTAAATTGCTGTTATTGCTTTCAGCATGGCATCTTAAGATGGATGCCTGCACCTCATAAGATTAAATTGGCCTCTGCATTGTAGAGAATACAACTTCTCCTTGCTAGCCATTCTGCTCTCTGACACTGATGATCAGAGGAGCAAGTCCTACTGCAGAAACTTATTTTGCCCAGAATAACTTGGCAGGATCTTATGAGAGAGGGAATTGGTTTTATTGGGGAAAGTGTTGTAGCAAAAAAGTGATCAGATTTTTGAAGTGCATAAGCTCTTCTGCTCTGATGAGAGCGGGCACTTCTCATCTCCCTAGACAAAGATCATCACAGGTATTTACAAAATCACAGCATATAGGACTACACTCAGGATGGAGATGGTCCTGCTAAAAAGTCCTATAATCAAATCACTGCAGATCTGTCAGAAGAATAAAGGAGGTAAAGAAGGGTTAAGATTGAGGAATGGCCTTGCAGTCAGAGAAGTCTTAGGCTTAAATCTGTGAGCTGAATTTGGAGATCATGGTAAAGAGAGGCAGAAGACAAGGCAGATTAACCCTTAAATTATTGCTTGCTGTGAGGAGCAGTCTGCAGATCAAAGACTTCAAGTCACTGGAGAAGTTTCTTTTGCAAACAGCCAGAGACTGAGACAGGGGTGAGCTGGTTCTAGCCCTAGTTAGCTCCAATTCCCCAAGAAAATTGCTCAGTCCTAAGGACTGAAAGGCACTTGGCAGCAGCAATCAATATGATGCAGTGGTTCTGTGATTGCCAGACAAAAGTTCAACAACTAAACCTTAATGCAGAATCTCAGAGCAAATGTTTCAAAAATTCCAATTGTGTTAAAGAGGATTAACTAGAAACATTGCCTTAAATTTTAAAAGCACAGGTATATAGTGGTAGGCTGTAATGTAGCTAAGTCAATGTTTTTAAAGCTGCACTTATAGGCCACTCATTTATTTGAAAATACTTTTGTGGTGGGACAATGTCCTAAGACACAGAATTTAATTACTAGGCCACAATAGAAGTGTTCAATTTGCTTTCCTCTCCTATTACTCATATTATGTATAGAACACAAATTGATTAAGCATTAGTATCAATTCCTGGAAAGGCTCAGATTCCCAATGCAGTCAGATTTATTTAGCAGACAATTTATTACTTTACCTATACTGAGCATTAATATTGTATTTGTACCTCTGTGTCTACCAAAGGAAGTCTTGTCTTTTGTTCCTAGTACTTACTGGGGTCTCAATTATTTTAATGTGCATTCTTTACTTTTAATAAATCAAAGACAATTGTCTACAACCACTAAACCCAGAACAAAGTGATCACCTTGGCCATTTCACCACCCACACTGCACATTTCAACTCTGCTCACTTCACATTTGTTTCCATGGAACTCTCCCATAAGGAGAACCAAAAATTTCAAGGAAGTCATAAAGTAGTAATTTATCAATAGTAAAAATTAAAATTTCTATCTGTGGCACTGTGCGTGTCATGAAGTATTATAATGCCCAATAGTGTAATCTGATTATATTTTAAAGTAATTATACTTAAAACTTTTCATCTTTTTACCATCCAAACACGCTGCTGCTATCTATTCTCCTCATAGCATGGAATAGAAAATGACAGAAATTATTTCAGCTTTAACTGGTAATGATACTAGCATCAAAATCAAACATGACTTCCTGCAAATCCAGCTGAAATTCATCGCTGGATCTGTGCAAATGTTTCTGCTAAAAGTTGATAGGAACTCCTTACAAAATAGTTATCCAAGAGTAGATTTTAGCCCTGCTATCAGTAGCTGTGCCGCTTTCACTATCTGGATTCTAATTAAAAGTTCTGCCTTTAGTTTCAGCCAATCTTAAAGCAGCACAACACTTCTCGTTTTTGGATGTTGTCATCATCCTGTCACTTAACATGAAACTTTCCAAACTGCTTGTGTCTCCTTTGGACTAATTTTTGGTGTGGAATTTCATCTTTGGGATAAGGGAGAGGGGATTTTCAGACAAATTGTTTTAGCTGCTTTGAGGGGCTGGATAAGGCTTTCTCCCTGTTGGGTTGCAAAGCTCTAACTTGTATTTGCTCTGCAGAAACTTGGCAAAGTGACAGCAGCAGCAGATGGCACAGAGTGGGACAGGAGAGACAGTCACCTTCCTGTAATGGACACTTCAATGCTATTCCATGAAAAAGATTCACCACCAGGCAAGCTTTAACTCCTGAAAAATCTCATTTTCATATGCTGGATGAGCAATCTTTGAGAGGTCACAAGGAAAATAAGGCAGAGACAGCGACAGAAAGCACAGAAGACCTTCAGAGGAGACAGCAGTTGTTGGGTAACAGGCAGACAGTGACAGAGGCTGACAGCATGATGTCAGCACAGCAAAGGAGCACACAAACATTCTGAGAATCATCTAACACTTTCCTTTAAAAGAATGAGAAAGCCAGGGAGGTGAACCATGAGAGGTTCTGCTGGGTGAACTGTCTGATGGAGGAAGATGTGGGTGAGATCACGTTTTACAGCCACATTGATTTTGTCCATGACTGATGCACTGAGTGGTGCGGGAGTTCTCAGCATGGGAAAAAGCAATGCTCCTGAAACACCTTGTCAAAACCCAAGTTTTCTGGTCTGAGTGGGAGGGAGATGTCCTCAGGAGTGTTTCAGTGTCTGATGTCTCTCCTCAACATGCTTGATAAATCCCCATGCCTGCTACATGTCTCCTCAAAGCATGAACACGTTTTTGCTCCAGACAGAGGGACTGTTCAAATACAGAGGACTGTTCACATACCTCACTTTTTGGGCTGTGAACTTCTGTCCAGAGAGCTCCATCAGGAGCCCACACACCTTAACAGGGTTCAACACTCTCAGGAAAGAGGTCTGACATCTTGGGTGAAAAACATTGGAAAGGCTCCAGAAAGGTTTTCCCAGCTTCTACAAGCAATATAAACTCTATATCCCATGTTAACAAAAGTGACAATGTAGGGACTAACCTCTCACAAAAGTGACAATGTAGGGACTTAACCACTGACCTTGGCAGCTTGATAATGTGCTGTACAGCACTACAGGACCAACTCTTGCTTGGGAGAACAGAGCAGCTCCCACCAACATCTGACCAGCTCCTCCGCATGGTGTTTGCTGTGCTGGAAACCTGTGAAAGACACAGCCAGCAGTGCAGGGCTTTTTCTACTTCATTTCCTGCTGCAGACATCTTTTATGGAAAATCCTTTCCTTAGGATTTTTCCTCCTGAGAAGCTGAGATGCCTCAAGAACAAAATGTAAACATTGATTATCTGCTGCTGTGGAATGCAACAGGTGCATCTGGGATTGGCCCATGTTGGATGTTTCTAATTAATGGCCAATCACAGTCACCTGGCTGGGACAGAGAGCTGAGCCACAAACCTTTGTTATCATTACTTCCTATTCTATTATTAGCCAGCCTTCTAAGAAAATCCTTTTCTTCTATTAGTTTAGTATAGTTTTAATGTAACACATATTGTAAAATAATAAATCAAGCCTTCTGAAACATGGAGTCAAATCCTCGTCTCTTCCCTCATCCTAAGACCCCTGTGAACACCATCACAATTTCCCTCAGTACCTTATAACACCTCCTAGGATGCTCTCACATGCACAGGTACCTGTCTCTCCTTCATAAATCTTGCTGAAGGCACAGATGTAGCACTATGAGATCCAAATGGCAGAGATGCCTGAAGTCAGACCCAAGGTTCTCCTGGAGCTTCTGTTCTTGAAGTCAAAATTGATCATCTGCTGACAGGACTTCATTGTGTGAACTCATTTTTGTGCTATCAGGAAGTACACAATAACATTTGGTTATTTTCTATTAGCTGTTGATGTGAGGGATTTTGATTACACAAACTACTATCATCGTGCTGAAACCAGATATTTGACTTAATCAAATAAAATGTTCTTTCTGTTGTCTCTTGAAATGCAGGTTTTCCATTGCTAATTTTTGCCATTTCTTTTCTCTGCTATTTTAATTTCCCCAAAAGCCAGTTTCTTGTAAGTGTAGTTCTTTGGGGTTATTAAAGTGAGACTTACCATTTGCAAATATTACTGTTAGAAGCCTTACAATAATATTTTTTCAATATTATGGCTATCACACAGACTCAAGTAGACTGAAATGGCTTCAAAACAATCTAATTTACTTCCAAAAGAAGTTTAAAGTATGTTTTAAAACAATTGTCTGTGATTTTGTTTGCAGAATAAAGCAATAAAACCATGAAAAGAAGACACAGAATCACAAAGCAGTCTACTTTAAACTAAAACAGTTTTTAAGATCAACACAGTGAATTTCTTCCTGACTTTGAGTCCCAAACATGTCTCAGTGTTACAACTTTGATAACTCCTATCCATGGTTTGACTGTCATTCTTTGATAAAGCATTAGTGTTGTACTGTCATTACACCTCTGTGGCAAGGAATCACACGTTGAAAAAGAGAGAAAAATGACATTATCAGGAGCCACTATCTCAGAATCTGTTTCAAATTTGTATACAAAGCCATTATGACACCCTGCTCTGGCTGGTGCAGTAATGTTTTACAGCACAATTCCATCTGCAGATGTTGCCAAAGGACAATATTCTGCTACATTGACTAATGCATTTCCCTGTAAATAACCCTCTGATTTTTGTGGGACCTGATGCTGCCTCAGATGCCATTCAGCATGAATAAAGGTGTCAGAATATGGCCTGGAGTTATTATCTGTATAACCTAAACCTCAGTAAAGCAATGAGATACCCAGATTAATGGCTAATGCCTGGGATGATATTCCTATCTTAACCCTTGCTGTCTGAACAAAGTGAATAATAACATGCTCATGGTACATCATCAGCCTCTGAAATGCAGTTGCAACACTATGAAATTTCAGAATAAATACCTGCCTTCATTCTTTTTTATTCCCCTTGTGGATTCAAGTCAGTTCCCTAAAATATTGTTTAATATGATTTTAGAGATTTAATAGCATCTATTGATCAAGAAAGGACAAAAGTCACTTCTCTCCCCAGCTTTTTCTCTGTAGGATAAATTTGTTTGAGAATGCTTTTTCATTTTAGCCTTATGTTAAGAAACTTCTTCTCAATTATCTTTGAAGCCATCAAACAGCTTTTCCTAGTTAATGGAAGGTCTTAAATGATACCTAACAACAACATATTCTATATACTACTTTGGGATGATTTGAATACAAAAAGCATTACAACAAGCTGGATTGTATTTTTATTCAGTCTTGTATAGTTTTACACACAAGCTGAATTACTAATAACAGCAAAGTCTAGCTTGCATATACACACTATGAAAAAATATTAATAATAACTGATAATTATGTTATTGTATAATTTTAAATGGTATAGGGACATAAAATAAGCATGTATTTAATGATTCCATAAAGTAATCCAGAATATTTCTGAATATTCTAATGGAAAAGAGAATTAAATTAACTTCCATTCCTTTGGTACTTTGAGGTCTTTCACCATTGTCTCCATGGCTATTTTTTTCATGCTTGCATAATTATTTAATACAGCCCAATCAAGTCTGGCAGAGATGATGGCCATGTCCATAGCTCAGCAATCTGGGTTTCTGATTGCATTTACAGTGAATGTGTGCAAACAAAAGGCCAGAGCTATCTAGTGCCAATTTCTGTGGTCATAAATTCAGCTTAGGGCCAAAATTCTCTCCTAAGGGAATCAAGACAATGAGACTTCCAGCTAACAGGGAGATTCACAACACCCCAAACAGCACAAGTGCTCCCAAAAGAAATGTGGATTTGAAATGTTGATCCAGGGCTACAGTCTGTACAATCTATATAGGAAATGCATTCCTGCATGTGGAATTCACTTAAAATGGATTTTAGAGGAGGATGACTGGGTTTTAGGAAAATAGGATAACAATGCATCTTGTTGTTGCTACCCTATAAGATAAAATTACCTGAGAATAGAAGTATAACTTTTCATCTTCCTTGGTCACAAGTGGTTTAAGTTCATAGCTTTGCCCTTCCTGTGTGATGCTCTATAGAGAGAGATGTTCACTAACCTGAAGAAAAGAAACACTTCATTGCCACCATACTACAAAAATATCCAAGATTCAGAAGGCCAAACAGACAATAAAGGGGAATTGAAGACAACTGTGATTCTAATTAATAATGAGGATGGTTATCTGGTAGGACAGCAATATAAGGTGATATTTAAGAAAGGAAGTCTTTCATTTCATAGATGGGAGATGTGTTAAGTTGTTCAAAAATTAAAGACTGGGTAATTTCCTCTGGTTACAGTTTTTAAAGTCACTGCTGGATTGCAAAGGCAACACTCTGAATTTGCCCAGCAGAACAAACTTCTCAAAGCATAGAAAATGGTCCTAGGGCATGAAATTGCTGCCATTAGCTGAGGTGTGATGGCTGTGCTGCTGGCTATTCACAGAACTCAAACAGCTTAGAAGATAAAAGTTTGGGTGCCAAGGGGGTCTCCAGACTGAAATGGACATTTGGGGATTTATGGCTCAGCTAATAAATGTTCTCATATGGCACTTGAGGCTGGCCAGCAGGCTACATGGCCAAAGCCAAAAGTACATTAAAAACATTGTGAAGAAGTCAAGAGAAAGAGAAAAATGAATTCACCTTTGAAGAAATGCACATATTGAAATGCACCTTTTCTTCTGCCACAAGTTTATCACAGGAGTGTAGCTCATGCAGAGGCACTGGGAGGTTTCCTTTACACTGGCTTAAAACCTGGGAAAGCTGCACCCAAGGGCTGAGGGGTTCTTCTTTAAATATGACAAAATATGCTGCAATAGGGTAAGCAAAGTGATACATCTAGTAAAGAGACATGTTGGAAGCAGAATTGCAAATAAATACAGATAAATATATATACTCCATAATTACAAAACATAAGCAACTCCATTGAAGAAAAAGAGGCTAAAATTTGCTGAATGTTTTTGATGTTGACAACAAACACATGAAATCGCTCTCCAATTGAACACTACAGTAGGAAGAAAAATGCTCTTACACTGCAGATTTTAGCTACATCTGATAAGATCTGTAAAGCCTGAGTTGCATTGACAACTCAATACCCTTAATTTGGTGGGAAAGTAACTCAAGGCAATCTTCATTGACTTTTGCTCTAACACATTAATCACAGAAAGGAATATTTGGGGTGTCTGGGATCAATTTTTATGACTCCTCCGACTAGCTGGGATCACTGATTTGTTAGGAAATATTTCAAGTTTTTTGGCTCCTTATTGTTATGGATTTTGAGTTGTTGTTTGGTTGTTTGTTTTTTCTTTAATTGACTGACTGTTTGACAAGATAGACTATTTCTTGCAACTGAGATACGAAATGAGCTTTTGACATGCAGAACTCAGAGGTCTTGTTTTAAAGTAATTATTTATCTTTTACTTGAATGACACTCTGTGAGGGATTATGGAAGAAAATCATTATAAGGTTGCACATCAGTCAGGATACTTTTCTGCCCCTTCTCTTTGATTTAGACATACACTGCCAAACAAATCAAAGATTACACTTGGGAGCTGCATGCTGCTGTGATGGATCTCTGGAGAGGAAGAGAGAAAAATGAAGTTAAAAAAAAAAAGGTGAAAGGAAACGTGAGGAATGAAAAAAAGTTTCAGCAAGTGTTGGCTCTGCTGTCAGTCAAATGAAAGAGAAGGGACAACTTGATCTATTGCAAGATCATAGCCAAGGATGAAAAAATAGAAGTTCTCCTTGACAGAAACAAACACACATACACACTAATTTTGATTCACTCAATTTTTTGGCATTCATTGTTCTTTGATAGACAAGAGCTTTTTTCCCTGTTCTGGTGGCATGTCAATGCACCAGTACAGCCTCTTGAAGACATAATGCACACATTCCATGACACAAAATTATATCCTGATATCAATAAAGCTGAGAAATTAGAAGCAAAAATGATGTTTTTCATTAATTTCAGAGCTATTAAAGAATATAATCTCTTAATGCCTCAAAAGACTTGACTATTGAACTTTAAGTACCACTAATTAGAGGTCTGCAATGCCTGATATGTCTTCAGAGGAGAAAAAAAAAAGTAAATTTCACAAACCAGCTCATTAAAACTGTGATGCTGGCTCACTGCAAACAGCTGTCAGGATGGGTAATTTGGGAGTGCATGTGGAATGAGAGAAGAAAAGCTGCTGGAAATGCAATCCAAAGTAGGGGATGCATCAAAGCCAGCCCAGTGAATTACAAGAGGGTGAGATGGTGAAACTTCCATAGGTGGAAATAAAGAAAATAGGCAAGGCTCCTTGTGTCAGGAGTCACCTCTGATAATCCCATGACATTTTCCCCTTGGGTATAGCTTTATAGAATGACAGGAAAAGCATTACTCCAAGTTGTGCTCCCACAATTAGCTGACTTAATTGCATTAAGTTTGCTTCTACCTGTGAATGTACACAGCCTACCTTGTGCAAGCCTCACCACTAAATGTTTTATGCTGGAGTGAAGGGGCTGAGGGACAAATACAATTACAGTCATTACAGTAGAGTGAAAGCAAAGTTTTCTTCAAGGTATCCAAAGAACATTTACAAGATCAAAAACTTTCAGTCAATGGCATTCCAAAACCGATGCAAAAAGCTAAATGTTGTTAAAAAAAAAACAACAAAACACCTCTAAAAGTTTACTTTGCCCAAGTAGAGTTTGATGTTACAGCATGTTCAGATTTATGGTGGAAGCATCTCAATTTAATTTTTAACAGGCTGCCTTATGTAAATCTCTAAGTGAGAGAACTCATTAAAAATTGTAGCGGAGAAAACTAGAATTAATCTATGAACTTTTATTCATGACTATCTGGCCCTAGAAAATTATTTGACATTGCATATGGATGTCAAATACTTGCAGACTGAACTCTGCTGGCTGCAGCTCCTACTCCCAGCTTGCAGCAATGACAGGCTTACACTTGAACTTAACTAGTTCATTACATCTGTTCTAAAATCTTATATCCCTGAAAAGTGCTACATGCTCATAAATATGCATCTGTTATAAAACTTTACCTGAGTTCTCCTTACCTTGGAGATTTCACTCTTTTAGGTGAGATCTGTAGGATCCCTGCTCATGAATCTGCAGGATTTTGTCCCAGCAAAAGCTGGAAAACAGGAAAGGATAAAATCATTGGTGCTTATAAGACATTCTGTATTTCCTGAGCTCCTGATGTCATGCACCCTCTGAGATGAGTTGATGCATGAAGTGAATTCTGTCTTGAAACTGCTTGATGGCCACTTAAATTTAACCAGAATTTAGTTTCCTGAACACAAAAAGTATATTTCTCCTTTTAAAATGAAAGTGAGAAGTAATTTTAAAAGTTTCCCCTAAAAAAATATCAACTTGAGACTGTTTCCCATCCCTCCCTTTCCTTCTACCATAAAAAGTGAAGATTTCAAGAAGAATTTATGAACTTAGATAATGTGCATTCTAATCTGAAGAAAACATTAACCCTCCTTTTCCTCAGATCTAGTCTGCATTCCTTGTCTCCTCAGAGGCATTGCATTACATAGATTTGAATTTACAGAGACTTTTACAAAACTCCAATCAGGGTGGTAGGAGCCTTCAAGGAACTTGACTGGGATTTTAAAATGAGTTTGTATTATTAAATGGCAGGTGTTTTGTTTTCATTTTTTGACAGCAGATGGGGAAATACAATCTTACTATTTCTCCTGCATCTAGAAACATAAAGCTTTTAGATATACATGGACTTAGCATTCTATTTGTTCCAACTAATGTCAGTAATGTGCAGGTGTGAAAAAATACTATTTTACACATTTATATACATATAGTCCCATCTCTTAAAATAAATTTTACTGTGATTTATGAGTCTTTTCATTTTTAATCTAGTTTGCATGGAACAAAAAAGAACATTAGCTATTGATAAACAGAGATTCAATCACATAAACATTTTATCTAAAAAAGTAGAAAATTGGGAGCATTTTATTTACCAAATAACCCTATATGGCTTCATCACCAAAAGAAAATATTTTTCTTAAGATATCTGCATTGATTTTAATTAGGTCAGATCAGCATAAACCAGTTCATTTTCAATAGATACTGACATTCGAATATTCCACATCATATTGATTCAAAATTGTTTTTTGAGAGTTATAACGAGAAAAGAAAACGCAATAGAGGCTTGCAATACAGCCTGCTCTATGGAACCAGGTAAATCACACTTTGCAAAATCATTTTCCCCTCTAATAGAGTCAAAAAATGGTTATTATTCTTTAGGGCTGCTGCACTTTAATTTATTCTTCAATTCCCAACTGCCTAAGCAGTTTTTTCAGACGTTGCACAGTCCATCATGTGTTGCATCTATTTTCTGTTTGAGAGAAATTGTCTTGATTTCCATAACAAAATAATACCTTGTGCTATTGTGATAACAATACTGCAACAATCTGAGATATCCACTAACATTTCCATCCCTGCCTTTGTGCCCAATAAACGGAGATTTCACCAGCACCATCCTGATCCAGTGAGCTTGGATTTGGCTGAAGCACAGGTCAAGCAGCATTTTACACATTAGCAATGATATTCATAAGATAATAATGCTAATAACAGAAGGAGTTCTTTCCTTTTTGCACCAATAATATTTTAGATCAGAAAGATGTGACAACTGATCTTGTAGGATGTGGCTGCTGCTCACCAGCCTAGAATAGCCTGGGGAAATTGTTGAGGCAGAATCTCCAGTTGTTTTTCCCACTATTACAAGGACCCTGTACCATTAGCTGGCAGCAAAGTATTTTTCTGAGTTTGGTGTTACCTCAAAAGCTTTGAGTTTTTGTTGGGAGCTGTAATTCCTAAAGTGGAATAGGAATAGGATAGGCCATGTCTATCTCCCTAGCCAGACCTCTCCTTTGCACTCTGCCAGCCAGGCTTCTTCCCTCTTGCATTTATTTCTGCTGAAAACCTGCAGCCTCCAAAACTCCAGCACCTTCTTAGGAACATCAAGTCACTTGGCAGGCTAATTGCTTTTCTGCTCGAAGAAGTTATCAAGTGAGTACACTATTTTCTATAGTAATTACAGAATGACCCCAGGGCAGACTGTGCACAACAACAAACCTCAGTGAGAAGGCAGATCTTTGCTATTGTAAGTGGATAAAACTCCTCTAGTGTCAATGGGGTTGTATTTCTTTCTGTGGGCAGATAATTTGGCCTGCAATAGTTGGCTCTTGGTTGACTTCCTTTGTCTTTTTAGGAACTGTTTCTGTATGAACTCCACCTATAATTGCAGGAAAGCAATTACACCTCTTTTACCTCCAAGGTTACGATGACCAATACTGTCTTAGAACCCAGAGCAGCAAATTTAATTCAAATCATTCTCTCCTTTGCCAACACATGGATCAGGCTGCTCACTTTCATTTTAGAATATTTCGAAGTGCTGCTCGATAAAATCCCCAGATGGCAGAGCATTTAGCTTTCCTCCCCCAGTCAATAACAAATGCATGCTCCTTTCATTGTCTCTATTAAAGAGCTCAGGTGCAATTACATCATGGAAAATCTGGTTCTCTTTTCCACATATTCAGTTAAAGATGAAACGTCTCTGTGTCCATTGCTATAAGGATTTTAAGGATAAAGACTACAAGGAATGGATCAGTCTGCTGCTTGTTCAGACTTGACTTCTCGTACCAGAGTGAAGCAGTAGCTGTTACTGACCATGAATAGAGAAGGAATTAAAACAAGAAAAAAAATAAAGGAAGAGGCTAGAGGGAAATATTTTAAACAATTAGCCACGAGCTCACAGCAGGACACGTATCTGAAGACAAAGCAGGAAACAAGGTCTCAATTGTTTCACAGCTATTTACCTGCTCTGTATCATGCCTCGTTTAAAGATGCTTGTTTAATCATCTTGTTCTTAGCTCCACTGTTTTTTTCCTTGCAGTTATTATTTCCTTACAGGAAAAACACTGGTGTGTTTTATGAAGGCTGCCATTAACTCTGTCAGCCCCAAGAGACAACAGCAACTGCAAACAGGAACTTAAATTCAGAGTTGTTAAGCTGATTATGGCAGGGGTTTAATGCATAAACTCATCTTCACAGCAAGGGATGAAGGCCACAGGGATAAAGGAGATTGCTGGTGGTCAGATGCCTGAGTGAGATACCTTAGAATAAGCACTGTGGGGAGTCAAACACACAGTTAACCCTGGCCTGGTTCTATTTTTGAAATTCTTAGGGAAAAAACCCACCACCTGGCAAGATAAATGATGACAGAGCTTGATCTCAAAACCTCAAAGTCATAATAATCAAATTAACCTTGTCATAACAACTAATCAAATTAGCTTACATGTATCTGTCTAGTTTATCTCCAGAAAACTGGGGAGTGTTGGGAAATCTCATGAGTAAAAACAGAGGAAGATCTGCTGTGTGAGCTCCTAGGCCTATGAAAAATCAAATCAACTCCCTGAAGAAATAGTAGCCAAGGTTCTTAAAGGGAATCTGTGCTCTCTGAGAGGTCTGATGTGGCAGTATTATCACATCTTTTTGGCAAGCATATTTACAAAGATATAACACTGCCAAGACAGGTCCCTGTATTCTCCATCAGAACTCTGACACATTCACATTTTGATGATTTTTTCCCCCTGAGTAATAAAAGTACAAAAGAATTGCAAGGAAGACCCATGACCTTATGTGAGGGCTAAACCAAGAGGTAAAAGTCTTGGCTACTTGTGTTAAAAGAAATATTAAAACTGCACTTGTACATGTTCAAATCCATATTCTTCCAAATTCGAGATTCCACAGTATAGCTCTCACCGTTAAAATAAAAGTTAGAAATTTCCCATGTGTCAAAGAAAAGAAAATATTACTCCTGGGTGCTTGTCATTATATCTCAATATTGAAAAAAAAAATTGCAATAGTTTCTAATTATCAAGAGTAATGATTCTAAGCATTGTTTCTGAATTAATTTGTTGTAGTCAGCTGTCTGCATTTCTGTTCCTCTAAAAACAGGCCAAAAATAATCCTGTCAGATTCATTTGTTTATGTTCAAACAAGGTTTCTTTTCTGTTCCACAAGGCAGGTGATGCTTTGTTAGTTTTATCTGCAGCATGTGCGATCCAATGCTTCAAGTGTACTATGTCTGTCTCTTTTTCGTTTTTAATTGGGATTTTTAAGTGACAACGCATTTTTATGCTGTGCTTGGGTTTTTTAAAGGTTCTCATGTAATTTTATCTACTCTAATGTGGTTTTGCTCAAAGAAAGCTGGCACTTATTTGGAAAGAAATGAGTCACTGTCAGCTACCTGGAAGACGAGTGAATCTGCCATCACTCTGACCAGACTTATTTGTTTATTCGTTTAATTGTTTACACTTCAAGTTCCATCAGAAGTTCCAGATAAATTTACAGTAAAAACACAGCCATGGTCACCAAAAGTGGCAGGGTTTTAAGAAGCACAAGAGAACACCAACAGCAAATTTGAGACTTGAGAAAAACAAAAGAAAGGTGAGGAGAGAGACCTGGCAGGTTACCCAGAGTCTCAAATCCATAGAGGAGGAAAATTCAGACTGGTAGCCATTGAGCTCTCATTGGCAGTGCCT
>JAHXMQ010012338.1:1878495-1943136 GCA_020466415.1 Ammodramus savannarum pratensis | reverse complement strand
GGGCATGTGTCTGTAAGCAGCACCTGAATTCCTAAGCAAAGTTTTTTTCCTTCCCTAGGGTACTGAAGTTTCACTTCAGAACAGCAATAAGTCCTTTAATCTTAATAAACAAAATAATAATATAAAAGAATGGTCTAAATGGTTTCCTGCTATTTACATTAACCTTTGAAAAGGTCTTCTGTTTTCTATATTACTCAATATAATTTTTACCCTTTATCTGAAAAATTCAGATTGATACTAAAAGCTGCATGTTTCCAAAACAGCACCACTCCTCATAAATTATCCTTTTCCAACCATACAGCAGTTTTAAGGGAACTGAAATTGCAGGAATCTTGCCATTTACACAAACCCCAAAAAACATTTTAAAAAAGAATTTGAAACACTGCAGCTACCAATATGTATATATCATGCCATTGTAACTTACTCTTTGTCTCACCATCTACATTTTGATACAAAAGTTCCTGACAAAAATGCATTTGGGCAAGAGTTGCTTTTAGACTCCTGGGTTTAAAATGTGTCTGAGAGAAGATATTCCAGCAGATGGATGTAAAATTCAATTCAGTGCAGTCCACCATTTTGGAACCTGGGAATAAAATACTTTTCAAGATTTTATCCATAATTTTTTGTTTCCATACTGGCCCTTATTCTGGCTCCATGGTTTTTTGATAGTTCTTGTTTCATACATTTCACACATTCTTTCCTTTTATTATGCTCTTCCTGTTTTGTGTGGTCAGATTCAGTTTGCTGTAGAGGGTTTAGAAAATACTCCTTTAAATAAAAGAGACAAAAGAATGTGGTCTAAGCCACCTCATATATTTATACACACATATACACATATATTTATACAAATGTTTGTAAAAGGATGCTCCAGTACAAGCACACGAATTAATTAACATTGCCTCATTATTGATTAGCCTAACTGCCTCTGAGATAGTTGACTCTTGACTTATCAAAACCTTGTAAAGGATTTAATTTGTATTCCAGTGCTCTCCCTACGTGTCTAGAAGCAATTTCAACTTTTCCCTCTTATATCAAGAAGGAAACTTGAGCCAGGAAGTGAAGAGTGTTCAGAGTAAAAGGCATTACATCCAACACCACTTTAAAAACATTACACATGCAGTGAAAATGAAGCTTGGAGAGAGAATGCATGCTTTGAGCAATTATAGGTGAGAGATTTTTTTTTTTTCAGATTGCACTTTATTTGTGATGTCTCATTAAACTGACAGTTTCTTAGAGAGGGGAGAGTAATTTGAATTAATATAGTATGCATTACATATATATTACCATATGGATACTGCAATTCTTTAATGAAATAGAATTAAAAATGTAAGTTATTTGTGGGCATAGCCAAAAGTGTATTTCCAGGGAGATGAATACATAGCAAATCCCTGTAAATTCATGAGACATCAGTGTAGGTGTCTGCAAGTAACAAAACACATGTTACCAGTAATAGGAAATATTTTGGCCCACTAGTAATTAATTAAATATTTTCATAGACTTCCAAATGTCTAATGTGAAAGTTCAAGCATCAAAGTGAAATTTCAGCAATTAATTTGCTTGTTTTAAGAATGAAAGTAGCTTCTGTGGCCACCACCAAACAAGTATTTAGACATATCTTCCAAAATGTGATAACTTAATTAATTCCTTCTTAATTTCTTTGTCTGAATATACAAACTTCAGAAAAAATGTCATGCATCATGCCAATGTCTTACCTAATGTATGTTTATGCCCTTATTTCTTAATTATTTTTATATATTGTAAGCCTTTCCCTTCTGTAATAAACTTTTGTGCAATGCAATAAATTCCTGAGAAAAAGAAGAAGGTTCATTGTTACTTTAACTACAATATTACATGATTTCAGAGGATGTGTGTCTCTCAGGATTCAAATTACACAGTTTTTAATTAGAAAAATCCCAATAGTAGTAGATATTATAGGCTTGAGGAAGAAGTTTGTGTTTTACCAGGATGGATTCAGTTAATATGTTGGAATACTAGGATGGAATATGCTTTATTTTTTACTTATTTATATGTTTTAAAGCTACTTCGACCTTCAGAAATAAAAGTTTAGGAAAAGACCCAGAGGATCACAAAATTATGATGATGCTTTGAAAAAAACCTGTGTTTAAGTTGTCTTTTAATCTCAAAAATTTAAGGCTTAACCTGATATGAATGATCAGCCATGTTATTCTTACATCCCTGCACACTCCTAACATGGAAATATTTTTAATGTCTCTGGAGAAGTCTATGATCTTTTTTAAGGAGAAAAAGTTAATTGATGTTTATCCTTTGCCAATCACACTAGTTTTGCCAATGTTCTTTTTTACAAGAGAGATTCCTCAGTAGATCATTGAGTAATTACTGAGCAGGCCCTGCACACCCAAAAACTGTAAGGAAGATTTTGGAGAAGGTTTTTCCCTTCTTAAAAAACATTATTTTCCCCATCTAGCCACAAGGAAATTAAATACTTTCACTGCTTTCACTTTGCCTGCTCTGTCCTTTTCCCTTCCATTCTCACATCTCATTTTTCAGTGCTGTGGCTCCACTTTCTGTACTTCCCTCTCTGCTCACTTCCTTTATTACTCCCTCTTCCCATTTATTCCAAACCAAGGCAGGTGCTGTGTAACCCCCCAGGAGCACATTTCTCTATTCATCTATTTCTAATAGATGTTCTATCAATTCCTTATTTCTGTGCTAGGCTTTCCCCATGTCAACAATCCCACTGAGTTTAGTGCAGCCACACAACCAAGAGAAACCACTGAAAAGAGGTTTGGAAGCATTTGTTGGATGAGAAGCTGCAAGCAGACAGAGCATTTTAGGGGAAATTCTTTGGAAATTTTGTGGAAAGTGACTGTGTTCCAGTCACTGCTTAAATATCCAGAGGGCCCACCCCAAAGTAGGGTTTGCTGGGCTGAGGTGATGCACAGACTTGTCCCAGGCCCTCTCTCCTTACTAAGGAAAATGGCAGGAATTGTTGAGCTCTGAGCTGTGCTTCATCACGTTGGAGTGAAAGCAATAATGACTCAAATATTCTTGGGCAAAATTTTTGAAGATTAATGCAGGACATCGAACATTCATTTATTAAAATGATAAAAAATTATCAAAAATTACAGAAGTATCTGGTGCTTCTCTTTCCGTGCACTTCTGACACATAGCATTACAGCAGAAAAGGGAAAAAGAAAGGGATATGTTTTGCCCTTGAGAGCAATAATATGATTACAAGAAGACAGTTTCAGATCTGTTGAATATTTCAAACCATACATTTTAATGTGTGTTTCATTAACTTTGGGGTGGCAATGAAAAGGAGGCTCCTTCATGTTTTTTTTTTTTCATACTGTTCCACTTCATTATTAAGCAATGATGCCAAGCTGTTCACCAGGATTGCTGCTAGCAGGCTTGAACAGCTTCTGCCAAGTGTGATTAATGCAGATCAAACAGAGTTTATTCAGTGGAAGAGATTGGCAGATAACATTTATCATCTCTTAAGAAAGTTGGGATTTCCAGACTGACGTCAGGCTGGCGATAAACTTAGAGGCTGAAGGATGTTTGACCAACTAGTTTTGCATATCCTTTAGAAGAAAGCTGGATTCCACTTTGATTAGATTTGAAACCTGAAGAGAGCCTCATTTACATGCAAAACCTCCTCCAGTGGTTAACTTTGTTGTGGAAAGGACAAGGCATATCGAGAGGCTTATCAGTGACTGTACTTTTTTTTATAAGTATAAAGACTATGTGTCACTCACCAATGCAGAGCAGCTGGCACGGGCCAAATCAGCATCCTCAGGCTGCATCTAAGGTGGGGGAATAACCCAGCCTGGATTTAATTCCTGCTTTGTTAGCTGGAGCAGTTCCTTCCATTTTTTTTTGTTCTTTCTGTCTGCTTTGCAGTATAAACTTTTCAGAGTTCAGAGGAAGTCTGAAGTACAAAGCAGTATTTTGCTGTCTTAGGCGAATATCTTTCTAAATAATGAGAAGATTTTAATGAGAAAACCGAAAGTTATTTAGTCTTTACCTTTCTCAAAAGCCATTATCCTTACGTTGTTTTCCTGGCTGCTGAGCAACACAAAAGCTGTGCTGAGAAACTCATTCAGTTTCTAAGATCTATTGCCTGGCCTTGAACCTCTAGCACAGACCTCTGCACAAAGATCTTCTTAGAATAACAGTTTTCCACTTCCTCCACCTTCCCCAACCAAACACAGCCCTAATGGCAGTCAGCACAATAAAAAGTCTCCAGCACAGGAAAGCAAGTTCCCAACTGCAGTCAGCTAATCTCTGAGACACCCTGAGTTGTCTCAGGTGTTTGGAGGCCGCAGAAAGCTCATTAGCACCAGATAAATCACATCCCCAGGCTCGGCCAGCTCATCAAGGGGAGGTTATTGCCCATATAAAACTGTCTTGGGCACAAAGACCTTTGCTTCCCTCCCATTTTGCCTCACACTGACATAACCTCTTCTGCCTGAGCAAGGATTTCTCTGCATTGATAAAAGTCCCTTTTTGATATCGCTGTGACCTACCTAAAGCCTCTGTTTGTCACCGCCAATTCCCACAGACAACTTCTTTGGAACATGCTGTGGTTCCCAAGGCTCCAAATTAGAAAGTTTACTTGGTTTATCTTCTTACAGAAAGGATACTTCATAAAAATAATAGTAATTTTTTATAATAAGCAGTTTTTTCTCTATGCAAGAAAAGTAAACTGAGAGACTATTTAAAAAATATCACTCTATAGTTACTTTTAGCATGGTGGTTTCCTCAATGTGGCTGAAGCCACGGCTCAGATTTTTCATCCCTTAAAAAAAACTTTTTAAATGTGCCCTATTGTTTATTTGTTTATTTTCTGAAGCACTCTGACCACCTTTGTACTTAGAAAAAACTGCTATTGCTAACTCACTTTCACACGGATAACACAAGTTTGGAAATATGTTCTCCCAGAGACCCTGTGCTAGACATAATTACTTCATCTGGATCTTCACCCTCAGCACTGTCTTTGGCAAAGATTCATGGCTTTATAGGAGTCCAAACAGCAATTTTAAAAGAAAATAGCAACAAAACCCAACAGCCCAACACATATAATCTGATGCTGCAGCTTATGCCATGGCTCATCTGGCAGATGTTCTGAAGTGAGTGCCTCTGACTCTCAGAGCTCTGCTTTCTGTTCTGTTTGCAAATGATCATTTCTGCTTTCAGTGGTGGTTCCATGCCAGATCCCTCAGGGCAGTGGCAATATGTTCCACTTAATTTCAGCTTTCACTAGACCAATATATTTTTAAAGTAATAGTAATTCAGAGTTATGACCAGAGTAATAAGGCTGTGCCCAATCTATCCTTGGGGTTGTTTGCAGATGGCTTAGTCTGGTGCTTACTGCTGGAGAACATTGGCTCTGAGGCCTCCTTAGCATCTTCCTTCCAGCCAAACTGGAGGATTTTCAAGCCTTGTCCTTTGCCTGCCCTGCACAGCAGCAGCTCCAGGTTGCTGGCTCAGGCAGCACAAAGTTACTCCGGTTGCTTTGCAATGCTCATTGCTCTGCTTTACTTCAGACATGCTCCAGAGGCAGGGGGTGTGACAGTGGGCTGCCTCAGGAGCTCAGAACGCAGCAATGCCAGCCCTTCACAGTAAAAAACCATCTACTTCTGTCTCACTTGGTGAGGTCCTTCCAAATCGAATTTGCTTCTCCTTCGCTCTGTGCAGCGTCACTCTGAGAATAGCTGCACCTCCTCTCTCCTCTGGAAAGTGCCCAAAGCTCCACAGTGCCCCTGAATCGCTGTCAGCTGCAGCAAAGTAGCTCAAGGATTTTCTGTTTACACCTCAAGGTACAACTGGAACCAACCCAGTTCAAGGCTGCCCAGCAGTACAGGCAAAGTCACTTTTGTCACCTGGAGAGTGAGTGACACGAGGCACATGAGGCAGCTCCTGCTCTTGGAAAGGACAGCTCCCAAGGCTTGGGCAGGGAGGGGGTGTTTGTGCCCTGTTATCTCCAGGATTAGGGCATGATTGCCCCCCAGTCACCATCCCAGCCTCTGCTGGGGCTGCTGGAGCATCACCCTCCTCAAAGGAGGGAGCTGAGCCCATGGACCAGCATTTTTCCCTTCCCTGCTCACACCCACCCCAGGGAAAGCCTGGCTCCTGTGACAACAGCCATGCCAAAGAGCCACCACCTCCCTCCCATCACTAAAGCTGCCCTCAGCCAGGAATGCCTGCAGCCCCTCCTCATGATAAACCTGCACTGAAAGGCAATTTGAGCATTCATTTCTCCTATATCGGCCTCTCATGCCATTAATGCCACCAGTGCTGTGACCTTTTAGCAAGATATCAGGTACTAGCAGCAGGCTCAGAATTGCAAAATTTAATTAAAAACTGTATTTTAAAATAAAACTCGGTTTAGATGCACTGATAAGTGATTTTCACTATGTGAAATTTCAGAGTTGCTTTCCTGGGGAAAAAAAAAAATCATTGCAAGCTTCCTATTAATTTCTGGCTAGCTGGGTTTCAAGGACAATTTTATTAAAAATGAGCAGAGCCTTCTGTAATAAAACCTTTGCAGTTGTTATGACCACCTGTGCTACCTCCCACCTTGATCCACCACATGACACAGCACAGCTAATTTTCCCACATCCTAGCAAGGAAATTGAGCTGTTACAATTTCAGACGATGGGGCTCACATACACATATTTTAGACTTCATTATTTTTCTGTTTGACATGCCTGGACCTGGCAGAGGTTGCCTAAACAGCTTTAAGATCTCTTTCTCTATGCAGCATGGTATAAAAGTTCAGATAAAATCATTAAAGTTACTGAATTGGTGCAAAACAAGAAACAAGAGGAAAATAAAACTGGGTTCCTCACTGAAGTGCAGAGCACTGACTGTACAGGAAAGGTCTCAAAGGAGATGATCTTAATGGATTACTGTTAATAAACATTACAGTTTATTAAACAGTTTATAAAACAACAGGGTGGCACTCATCTGATCTGAAACAAACAGGGAAATTATGGCTCTTGAGGCTTACTCACCACAGATATATTGCTTCCTTCTCTCCCCTCAGCCCTAGGTCTAAGTTTTATGAAAACACTAATTGTTCCCCACTGTCACTCTTAACCACCGATGACTCAGTAGAAAATAAAAACAAAACAAAACAAAACAAAACAAACCCAAAAAAAAAAACAAAAAAAGAAAAAATCCACATACACCAGCCTGATTGGATCCCCACAGACCAGCCTTTTTTGGCTGTGCCCATCTCCGTTTAATTTCAGGGGGCAAAGCCTCCTAATCTTAGCCACAAAGGAAGGGCAGGAGAATTCATTCTGGGGAGAGAGAGTTGGCAAGCTGAAAAATGGAAAGCAGGGGAGGAGATTATAATTAATGCATATGGGTAGTTTACATGCTGTCTCCTCTCCATGGTGAGAATGTAGCAAGCTGTCTAATTGGAGCCTGGTTTTTGGCTCCACTTAAATTCCTCAGAAAGCATTGCACTCCACAGGCTGCATAGTTAGATTTTGTAGGTTTTGGCCACAGCAGAAGCCTAATAAAAAATACTGGGATGAGGAGGGCAAGCTATTTCAGGCATAACATTCTGGAGCAATGCAAAGAGGTCACAACTGGTGAGAATCTGCATGAAATTGCATTAGGCACAGATGAAGTGTCCGATCATCTTTCTGCCCAAATTCATAAATATATTAGCACACACAAGCATCAGAGTCACATCTTGTTTTTATATCCAGCAACCATCCTCTTCACTGGTGCCTGACAATTCTGATAAATTGCTGCTGCCCTTCAAAAGAACTTTTGATTTCCATTTCAAATCCTGCCCTGGGTGTTGCCAGCATATATGTGTTTAAAAGAGTGCAGTGACACTCAGGAAAGAAAGTGGATGCAAATCTTTCCTGCATTTGCTCAGAGCCTTTGCAAGCCCTGTAAGCAAAAGCTTTACTACCTAAACATTTTCGTTTTCAGCTATTAAGCTTTTTTGTTTTAAAAAAGCCTTTAAAAATTTAATTCCCATTGTGCAAAAAATGAATGTTAAACAGCAACAATGTCTGCTAGTTTAGCCAAATAAAGTGGATAGCTATCTAGTAAATTATGCAGCAAATTGCAAGCCAGGTGAATCAGATCTTAAAGGTGCAAGTCTTGAAGCTCCAAAAATTTCACAGCTGACATCCAGGAGAGTGAATTTGAGTGAGGACAGTGCAGATGCCTGGCAGGGAAATGGAAACATTAGCCTAGAGTGGGACATCAGCTCCACTCAGCTCATGAGTCTATGCCTGAGGTGCTGCTGTGGCCAGCAACTGGTGAATATGAAGAATTTAAGTAAAATATAGACTAAATGGAAACTTCGTATTTTAGTAAAATGCAGTTAGATATGTATTTCAACTCCAAATGGATGCTTTAGCTAAGTGATGTGAGTTACCACTTTTGAGTGAAGTTAGGAAGCAATTACTAATGAGGTTTAAGGAAAGACAATTTAAAATAAAAAGGTGTATACAGAAGGGCAAAGATACAGCTTCTAACACTAATCTGGAAACCTGTGTGCTCAGAAACTGTTTACTGAAGTCACAAGACTTATTAACTGCATCCCATTCCTCCTAAAAGACAAAACTCAACTATAAATTATTTGGAAAGGCCAGACTCCCTACATTAATTTACTGAGGCTTTCATCCTTCTGCACAGTACTGTATTTTTAATACTGCTCAAAAGATATCAAGCACCTTCTCTCCAGTCTATTCACCAGCTCTAAATGGGATCTGACATTATGAGGTCAGCTTTGCTTTGCCTCTTAGATGACTCACAAATTTGCAGAGACACAGGTTCACTGTTCTCACATGGATCAATGTTCAACAGACCACTGGTTCTGATGGCAAACATTTAACTTTCAGCCATTAAGTAGAAGAGGAAATTCAGGTTGTAACAAATTACCTGGCATCTAAACAATGTTAAAGTTGTCCATTAGGAGTGCCTGTAGACAGTGCAACAGCACATTAGTTTTAAATTGCAAAGTTCAGTCAATGGAATGATAGAGTTCAGATCTGAAACATTTTACTGAGCTAGTTAAAGGCCTGAGCAGTGAAATGTATTTAAAGTGAACAAGAGTAGAATGGAAATACTTTTCTATGATCAGAAGAAGATTGCAATCCCTCAGAGTAAAAAAAAAACCTGAAAAACACTGTAAAACATAATGGTAGTTATAGGTGGTTTTTCTATAAAATTGCCATATGAAACTGATTTCATTGTGTTTTAAACTGTGTGGACATCCTGAACAAAAGACATTTTTTAGCATTATATTACACTTTGTTTTTCCTACCTGCTACAGCTCTTTCCTCCTGTATAGTCATGTGAAATGTCTGTTCACATCAGCGTTCCAGTTGAGAGTGTTTTCCACCTTGAATAGGACTGGAAACCTAAATAAGGCAGAGGAACAAAAATAAGGAATATATAAAAGAGAAAGACATATAGTGGTACTGTTTGGGACAGTCGTGTAGAAATTAGATATTTTAACCCTTTGTAGTTCATTGGAAACTATTTTGGACTATGTGTCAAGCTCTATTTACCAGCTGCTTTTTACTGCATCATGGATGAGGAAGCAAAAAAATTATTTTCCTCATGAACGGTTGATGTGAAAAAAGTTAAAGATGCTGGTGAGAACAAGCTGCCATTCCAGATGGAATGTGTGTGTTAGTGAACTATCTGGAAATGCAGGGAACTCTCAAACCTCTCAATCAGATAATTTATGGAGTTTTGGTGGGTTCTTGGTGTTTGCCTCCTCAGCCTGACTCCCTGCTTTGAGTTTCTCTACTCTGTACTTTCTTGGCTCTCAACAGAAATGTGTTTATCTCCACTTTTAACCTGGATTGCAGATCCTTGAATAATCACATTCTTCTGCCTTACCAGTGATCCTAAATGGAAGCAGACCTGAGCGGAGATGAATCTGAGAGGTTTCAAAAAGATGGAACATAAATGGAACTCATATAGTCTGCAGAGACAATGACAGTAAATTCTGATTTTCTGTTTCTCAATGTATATGTTGAGAGTGTGTGCCCTGAAAAAATGATGGTTAAACATACAAAGACTGTCCTTGGAGGAAACCTGAGAGATGCAAAGGAAAAGAGAGACTGGTGGAGAAAGCCATAAATAAATGTAAGAAAAAAAAGAAATGAAGGAATGGACCTCAAGGAACTGGAAGGAGAGGGGCAGCAGGAAGGAGAAACAGATTAAAGAAATCTGTGGAACTATTCATTTTATGCAAATTTTTGGCCAGCCCATCTAACTCTCTTTGAATGATTCCACTTTGCTCACAATGATTGCTGCAAATTAACCAAATACCTAGGCAATATTTGGCTTACAGGGCTGATTACAGAGTTTTTTGTAATAACCACCAGACATGTTAGTTGTAAATGCATGAGACAACCTCTATGTGCTTTCAATACTCAAGAAAACTGCATAATTTAAAAGATATTTCACTCAGCCATGAGTGTATGGATAAACAAGTACCAGGCAGAAAATTCTGTCAGCTTGGAAGACCAGGGGAACTCTGCCTACCTTATCACTGTTCCTTGTTGAGACTGTTAATTCTCAAGAGTTATTTGTAACTCAGTAGAGAAATTTATTCACTGTCACGAGTCTAAAAGCCAAAGGAAATTACCACTACTACAATCTCTCAATTTACAGGCCTCATGATCAATTTCTGCAATTGTCATGGCAATCAATGCATTAATACTGAAGACATGTTATCATCACTTTAGATACCCAACATAAGTGTTTATCTTTTTGGAAATCAACTGAAAGAAGCTGCATAAGAAAAAGAAAATTCTTAGAAAAAGAGAAGCCAAATGAGCAAACTCCAACCCAAAACATTAAAATTGAGCACCTTTGTAACACCTTTCAAAACGAGTCAAAATAAATCCAAAAATATCCAAAAAGGGCAGCTATTAGTCACTGTGCTTGCTTGATACATTATCTTGGACCATGAAACATTTCACAAAGGATGGTCATAAAAATACATACCTACAGGAAGAGTTCTGGCTCCTCACTGTTTGTGTGGGAATTATTGTGACAGAGGGTTCATCTCTTTTCTTGTACCCACTGAGGCAGTCAGTGCTGTTGAATTAGTGATATTTTTTAATTAAAAAAAGTTGTATTTTTTCAAGACTGAGAATACAATTTCAAATTTTGTGTCTATTAATGCTGACCTCCCCTTAACAAAGTAGAAGAAAAGGAAAATATACATCCTGATATCCCAAAGCTCCCTTGTTATTCATGAAGTCATTATTATTTGTACTTCATTTTTGACATTAAAAGATGATTACGACATTCTTATTAAGATTATTCTATTTGACTAAAACAAAACACATCTAACCTGAATGAGGCAATTCAAAGATTTTAGAATTATTAGCACAATAATACCTAGAGCAAAACATAATCATGTCATGGACCAAATCAATGATCTGTTTTTGTTTTCTATATATCAAGTATTTTAAATATATCAAGTATTTTAAATAAAGGCATAAAATTTTTTCCTCTCTTGAAGCATGAAGTCAGAGAGTCTTCATAGGAATTTATGCTACTATAAGCAGAAAACAACAACATGCCATCTAAATGGAGAACTGCCTGTATCTTTTTATACTTGCTTCTACATCAATATTTCTCTATTTATTCATCCTGTGGCAATGAAATCAAGGTCAGTTTACCACTATGATGCAAAAAAACCTGAACATGTATAATTTTTAATCAAATTTTATCTTGTAATTCTACTTTGTGTAACTTTTGTTTATTTCCCAATGAGTTTAGGATTTTCTACAGCTGTTTTTTAACAGGTAGCATGAAAACTACACAGCATTTGAGGTAAATATCCAGCATTCACTAAAGGCATAAAACACTTTTTTTTTGTATTACCAAATCTGTTTTCCTTTCCATACTTCCTAAGCCTTCTTATGATTGAGCTGTTCAGAAGAGCACTGAGTTACTTTGCTCCAGTGGCTGCAGGGGAACAAGAAAGTTTAAAAGATTCTGGACTGTATTAGGATATTCAGCAGAGAGCAGATGGACTTGGCCAGACCTGTGGGACAATTCTTTCACACCTGTCAAGGTCAGGTCTTCAGTTCCCTAATTTTCAGTATAACTTTAAGTTATACTTCTGCTTTAACACACTAGATAATGACACCATTTTCTCAAGAAATACTCCAGCAAAGAGTGGGAAAACACTCACTGCTTTTAGGACTTTGTTCCTCCATGCCTCCCTGCTCTGCAAATGGAATTAGCATCAGTTCTGTGCAGAAGGTGGGAGCACTGAAGTCCTGGGCTATGTTTTCACAGGTGATGCCAGTGATGAAGGAGAATGATGGTAACAGATGTGTCAGGGTGCTATTTTTCCATCATACCTCACAAAGGTTGCATAAATTAGAGTTGTTTGACAGAGTGTTGTGTTGGGACTGGGTACATGACAGCCTGAGTGCTGGATCAGCTTTCACCTCCAGTTGTAAAATTTTAAGTTCAGTCTACTGGAAAATGTTGCCCTAGCACTTGAGAAATCACAGTTGATATAGGAGTAAAAACAACAACGACAACAACAACAGCAGCAAATCAAACACTTTTAGTGAACAATAAAAATGAAGGTAAAAAAAGACATCAGTATTCAAAATCAATCAACCACCAGCCAACAGGTGAGTTAAAGAAATAGCATATTTTCAATAGTACCTCAATAAAATGTTATTTTTGCAAAAGCAGGAAAGTCTCACCTGGAAACTCATCCCATTGCAAAAGTGTCACCAGCTGGGCTCAAAAGAAATAAGTGTTAAACTTACCTTTAGTGACCTTGCTATTTGCATTTTAAAAAGAAAAGTTGTCTCATATAAGAAAACCATTTACTTCTTTCTCTTAAACTTTACTTCCCCAGTGGAAGCATTACACCATAACCCACTTTGACAAAATTTTCCACAGATATTCCAGCAAAATATTAAACATCAGGATATTTTGGTGGAAAGTGACATGGCATCAGTTTACAAAATGCAAGGCACGAGCAACTTACTGAATAACATTAGCAAAACTCAAATCCCTCCATGACCCCAGGAAAAATGCCTGTACTTGAATTTCTTTGTGAGATTTCTTATTTAAGCCAGTTGTTAATAGATTTCATGTGAGTTGGAGTGGGTTTTGTGCAGTGCTAACTTTCACACATAACATGAGGCCATATGTCAACTGTTGTGACAGCCCAGTGGGAAACACAACTTTTAAGAAATCTTCCCCATAATACATGCATTTCCCACAAATTTAGAGTCAACCAGCTAAAATAAAGGAATATAATTTACTGCAGAGGTCTTTAGAGGTCAAAACTGACATTATTAATTGTATTACCAAAGAAGCCAAGCACATAAGTAACATAAACACCACCAAGCACTAAGTAAGGATAGAGAACGTGCACAGCCATTATCTATTCATCATGCATCATCTTGAGAGGACAGGTGATACTTCCAGAAAAGCCTGCCAGGCTGTCACCTGTGTTTATAACACTCTTGCTTTCCTCACATATGCACTTTAGCATGGTGCATTATAGTTTTGCTGCTCAGCTTCAGAGAGAAATTCATCTAGCACGCAGTGGTGCTGTCTCATCTGAGCTGAAGCCATATGGTGCTTCCTCACAGATAATAAGTTGTGCTGTCAGGAAGACAAGCCTGTGTGGAGTGGAGATGCACCTCCATTCCGCGAAGTCTCTTAAAACTTACTTGGATATCAATTTAAACCTACCGGGTTAAAACATCTGTGAGAAATTACAGCTGTAATCGATTGTCTTGGCTAACGTGCTGCTGCCATGAAATCCTATTGCTCCTTTCCAGTGGAGTAATGCTTTCCAAGGAGAAGCAGAAGGGTGTAATGAATGACGTGACAAAACTATCAATGCTAAAAAAGCGAAGTCGGCAAATAATGGGTTTCGGATTCCTCGAGCAGAAATGCACTAAGTTAAACCTGGATAATGCCAATATACTGGGAGAACATGTACAAAAGGAACATTTGACATGGATACCTAATATTTAAACAGCATGCATTTTTGTCCTTCTGAAAAATGCCTGTGTTCAGAGATACAGAATAGTTGTATTTGTACTCAATGTTAATCCAATCAAAAACGTCAGGAAAAAGTATAGCCTGCCTCTCATTCTGTAAATCAGGACCTATACCTCAGCGTGAAGTCAGCTGCAGTTTTAAATTCAATCCATAAAATAATGCATCTCCAAGCCTGAAATTTTTTCAGCTTCTGAATAAGTGTTTGAATAAATAACTCCTTAAACTGATTAGGCAGCTTGTCTAAGAAACACAAATGCAGGCATTTTTATGTCAACTACCATTCATGTTTGTACACTGATATATTTTCAGGACTTGAGATGCAATAGTGTAAAAATAATTTCTATAAAACACTTAGATGAAATGTCCTGTTTTGACCTGTAATAAAATAAATATTTTTTCCATAATGTCTCTCAGGTTAGTGAAAAAACTAAGCTGGGTATAATATCTTTCCTTTTCCCTGAAGGAGATGCCTAAGGAATGTGAAATGACATTGGAAAATGGCCTCAGTAACCCCTTAGGTTGTCAAACCTTGGGCTGCACAAGACTAACAGCTTTTTGCAAAGCATCTGTCTCAGCAACAGTCCTGCAGCCCAAAGGCTCAGATCACAAACTTTTTAAGGGAAAAGTGATAAAGGTTCATTAATGTTGATAAGAGGCATTTTGGTCCAGAAGCAAGTCACAGAACTCATTAGCAGGTAGAATTATAAAGATAATGGATGAGGACTCCTGCAGCTTGGTAAAATGCGAGCCTAAAGTATTTAAGTTCATTTTGCTTTATTACAGGTTTTATGGTAGTTTGCAGTCATGGTCTGCAGTTTTCCTTCCTCTCAATGCTGTTTCTCTGCAGAGAAACTGGAGAGGGGCGCAAAGAGACAGAGGATTTATTTGAGCTCTCTAAGTTTAAAGCAGGAGTGACCATTCTCTGTCTCACACACCACAAGGGATGCTGTACGTGCTCAGCTGTGACAGAGCTCATGTCTCAAAGAGAGAATTAGAAACCAGTGCGGCACTCCCAGAAAACAAACTTGTAAAAGAATAGAATTCAAGTAGAGAAATAAAACTAAAAATTACCAGTTTGCAGTCGGGAAGACATCCAGTGATGAAAAGTTCTGCATGTAGTCAAACAGGAGCAGAAATCCTGAACAGGTGCCTGCAGAGGTTCAAGGTTCCCCTCATTTGTGACTGATGATGCTGCAGAAAGTTATAAAAGGCAAAAAGCCCTTGGAGAATGCAGGCAGGGTCACACCTTCCTAAGCATAAGTCCAAAAGTTACTTCAAATTTTGTTAGAAGTGCCTATATTGTAATCATGAACAGAAAGACCAAAACACTACCAAAATTAAAAAAAAGAAAGGATGATGCCACAGCAAGGAGTAAAATTAACAGAGTATGTGAAACCATGTCTTATTTGCAGTGTTTTTCAGCCTGTTTTATTTGTAAGAACACACTCACAAAGAGGTTAAATACAGGCAAGCCTTTCATAGAACCCACAAAGGAATTATTCCACAGCATCTTGGCAAATGTGTTATGTGATCATCCCTCATGCCAGAAACAACAACCATGAAACATTAATTTGAGGTTCATTCCTTCTGTACACACAGATTCTCTCTCTCTTTATAGGTACTTTTAAACACACATGCATGTGGAAATATAATATATAGGATACATACAGACTAAGATATACCCGTATGTATCATGTACAAGAAAATAAAATGCAATATATGATGGAGATGACATGAATGATGTACATTGCAGTGACCAAGAAAAAGCAGATAACAATTGATGGGACTGTACTTTCACATAATGGTGAAAAGAATTGCATGAGCTGCCAAATGATATATCAACTCAAATTACTTTGCAAGCAACTGCATATAAATAATTTTTCCTTACACGTTATGAGATTTGTAAATCTGTTTTACCATAGAGCTGAGTGGTTTTGCTTGCTGCATGCATGGAAACTTTACTTCAATTGAAGAACTGGCTTTGCTCGCTTTCTTCTACCAGAACTGCCCAGAGTTTTTTGAAAGAGTTGAAAAAATATCGCAGAGGTCTGACAGCTATTGGAAAGGGTAGATTTGTTCAGATGGGGTACCCACCTTCACTGTTGTGCTGTCATGCTAGAACATGCAAGAATGAATATTGGAGCTGCCAGAGAGAGATTTTCAGATATTATCCACCTAAAAGCCTGAGTCAAGGACTTGGCACCATTTGCCCATTATAAAAGTTCAGCTCTTCACTGCCTCAGCCAGGTTGGTGCTCCTTAAGTCACCAAAGCTCTCATAACTGCTTCAATGAAGAAAAATGAGGCAATATTATATTAAAGCGCTCATTGGCTGCAACAAGGTAAAGCCTTTCAGAGATTTGGAATGCATCAGGCTAAAGTGTTGGTATGAGATGTGTGAAAACTTGTTCATTAGCACTGCAATTAATTCAAAGACAAGGACTGCCTAAGCTTTTCTTACAAACTCATCTCAGCAGATTACACAGTTATTGCAGCTTGGGTATCACCACAAACACAAAAATCCTGTGCTCCATTGATTTCTCTATACTGTAAAATCTTAAGTGAAGAAGCCCTGAATAGTTCTTACTTTTTCTTCTATCTAATTTTTCTTCCATAGCATTATCATGTCTTGGGAAGATTCATTGCCTTTCTTTCCTTCACTGTATTTTTTGGAGTAAATTATGTTCACACCTTAGTCTTTTTTTGACAGTTTTAAAGAAGAGAAAAACCTCAAATTACTACACCTTTCCTTCCCTAAAGGGAGGCAGGGCTGGACATTGTGAAACAAAAAAAGAGGGAAGATAATTGGAGCATTTTGGAAGGAATTCCAGAACTGTGTCATGGGTTACCTCTCACACATAGAAGTTAGACTGTAGATTCTGACTCGAAACCAGACTGCTCAAAGGTGAAATTGTCCAAACTGCTCTCCAGGCTCAGAGAGATTTGGAATATATTTTACAGAATGTCTTACAATAGCATTTTGGTTCAGGCCAGCAATTAAATCTTGGCACTTGCTATACCAAGTCTGCATACCAAAGCAGACTCAGTGTGCACAATTCTGCATTCTTGATCAAATTAACCAAAGGATTGTGAGCTCTCCTTACACGCTTCAGCCACAGTGTTCAGTCCACGGGATCAGCCTGGAGCCAGACCAAAGGCAAACACAAGAATGCTGAGTCTTCAGCTACATCTGCTTTTCCACACTGAGCTTCTCCATTTTGTGACTTACCCTGATAAAATACACACAACTTTGGGGAGGACTGTAATTTTCTGCTGTGCCTAAATGTACCTGCAGAGACATGGGACCAGCTCCCAGCTGCAACTTGAATGCAATCCAGAATATGACTACAAATCAGTAGGACAGCACTGGCTGGAATGGCTCAGGATCATCAAGGAAAAGGATGAAATTACAGACTTGATTCCGAAATATTGTTTGATTCTGAAATAATCAGGGGATTAAATAAGGACATCACAATGAAATCAATGGAGTTAAAGTTGACTATGCCATCTGTGAAGCTGGCTCACAGACTCATATTGCTTGTCGATGTTGGAAATAAAATTCCAATGCACTAATTACCTGCTTCTTAGGATCTCCATAAACAAACTGAATTTAGCTACAATATGTTTAAACCCTTAGTCCATAGATAATATCAAGATAAACTATTTTCAGTCAGCTCTGGCTCATTATGGGTGTAAAATAGTTGTCAGCCCTTGACAATCACAAAACATTTAAAATTTATGCCAAGTCCATGTGTTTTACCCATGCACAAAAATTCTTAATTTAACCTTTTTCAGATTATTAGCATTTTCCATAATATTTTCAGAGGATCTAATCAAACCATTTAGTCATTAAAGTCATTGGCCATAATTTTTTTCCCTGTGGACACCTAATTTGCAAACTTGGCAATTCTAACTCACATTTTGATAATTTTAATTATAAAGCATGGCAGATTAGGTTTTGTCAAAAACTTCCAAGACTGATAACAGTAGAGTTAAAAACAAATCCTGTCACTTATTTCATTGCAAACAATACAAACAGAGAGTACAGACAAAATCATACTGCAGTTCCCATTACATTTGCAATGCCTCTAAAAAACAATTAGTGTTACTACAGAATTCATGGAATTCCAGACTGTTGAAGTAACAGTGACTGTTTGCATTGAAAAATGAAGAGCTTTGTGGCTAACCCTGTACAGCAGAAGGGTCTCACATTATCTTGTGGATCCAGCCAGCTCTTTCCTCCCTTCCTAATGTGTTTCAATCCAGAATGCTCACAGCCCCCTCCATATTTGGTCTCCAAACCTTTATAGTGTTTGGGATGTTTCAAAAACATCGTTTTAATTCCACGGGGCCAAGGCTGCTCTGCCAGACTGAAGGGCCAGGGTAAACACATTTCCAATTTCAAAGCTGTTTGTTTTGGTAATTCCAGATAGAGAGGTTATGAAATTGGTATACACTCATTTTTGTGTTTACCAGAGGCTGTTTCAGATGAGAATTGCTCCCACAGCCTTCCACTTGCCAGAGCCCACATGTGTAGCATAATGTCTAACAAGGAACCAAATTGAGGGACTCCAAATATTTACTAAAAAATGAAAACTGAGAAAAATAGTGCTGCAAATCCACAAACTTCATCCCACTTAAGAAATAGCTCTTGCTGTATAATCATTTAATAGGAGTGAGGGGTAAAGTGTTGTCTCAGAGGTAATTTCAGCAAGAAAATTGAGAGGAAAAGGAGCTTTTGAGCTGTACAGAATGGTGATGGCTTTGACTATATTTTACATGAGGAAAGTGCTCAAACTGAAGGGCATTTGAGACACACATTGCTTTCACGTTGCTGTGGTAAACTAAACCACAATCAAGAAGGCACCTTGGGTTAGATATTTTGGTTACAAATTTGCAGGGCCTTCTCACGAGTTCTGTGAGGTTATTAATGTCATTATTAATTTACCTGTGTGAGAGTGGTGCCTTGAAGACTCCGACGAGATCGAATCTGCTGTAGGCATTTTACGAGTGCTCTCGTACTCGCTGTCACCTAAATACCAATGAAGTGGAATGAATGATCAAAAAGGAAGAAAAGTGACAAAGAATTGGAGAGGGAGTTGCTGTGAGTCCAAGAGCAGATCTGTTCTGCAGAGCAGACTTGGGCAGGCTGAACTCCTCTGTCCCCCATGTGCTGTCAGGGCACGGCCTACACCCATGGCAAGGAATGGCCAACTTTGGGCAAGTGCTCAAGGCTCCCCTCTCACCAAGTTCCAGGACACCAGCAAGGTCTGCAGCTTGAAATGGGCTTCTGTCCAAAAAAACCTTGGATTTGAATGTCTTCTAGGTCAACCATCGATTTCTGGGAGAACAGCCAGAATGAATAAACCCAGAATGAATAAACCCAGATCCCTCTCAGCCCAATAAGCAACCATCCAGAGCACATTTTTTCCCCCATCAAATATATAATCCACAGAAATTATTACCATAGCTCAATAACTTCACCATTATAAGGGAGTGAATTAACTCCCCTTCCAACATTTTTACATTATCATAAGCTCGTGCGAGCAGTTGTATTTTAGAGCTAGCAATATGAAATCTTCAGTGGGACCACTATCTTTATAAAAGTTATATACAATAGAAACAAGTTTCATTCTCCAGGTAATTCATGTGTGACTTAGAGTTTTTATCATCTCTTGGTAATTATTTTCCCTCATCAGGATAAGTTTCACTGGGTATATCATATATCATATTTTAAATAACAAATTTTAATGCATGATATCCAATACCATATTCATTATTCTTAGTAAGACTAGGGAATCTAAAACAATAGAAAGTCTTATTTACATCTGACTTGAACACAACCCTTTTTAGATGTGAAAAGCCCCATCTGGTCTGTGAGGGCACATATAAGATTACTCATATTTGCATGATGTACAAAACTACATGCAATAATTGTGTAAAAATATTCAGCTTTTCTGAGGGTACCCGGTTCAGCCAATACATGCATTTGCCATCAGCTGTGATCAACACATAATATAAAATTTAAAGATGCCGCCTTCCAGAATCCTAAAACATTGTCTGAAATATTTTATGTATCTCAGATAATAATCCAACCAGTTTTGTCTCCAATACTTATCTCCATTTCTGGAAAAACCGAGCTCCTCATTTTAGTGTGGGCATCCATTAAGAAAAGTCATTTTTGCTTGCTGTTCACAGACTGTGAAGCTCAGAGTAGAGCTGTACAAGACATTTTGAGATCTTCTCTCAAAGTCCTCTTCTACCAAAAGATGAAAGGTTGAACACTACTTCCAAAAGCAACTCAGAGGTATCCAAGTTCTGTATGAAGGAGGAAAAAGTGAGCTCACCTCCTTTTGGATGAAAGGCACAAGATCAACTCAGCCACCTGTAAGACCATAAATCCCAGCCTTAGGCTGAATTTGCCAAACTTTAGATTGTTTTCTGTGTACCGCAGTCCCTTGCCCAGAGTGAGGAGTACATGCAGGAAGAATGTTGGAAGAAATTGGTGTAAATATATGGGTTTTACCAACCTCAGTTTGCTGAAGGAGTCACCTCCTCCCAAAGCCTCCCAAAACACACATTTGTGCTTTTCCAAGACATGCACGTGCATTATAATGAGCTTCAGAGAGGTATCTCTCTGGGATTAAGACTCTCTCCCTCATCTTGGAATTACAGGTGTCCAGATCTGCTGCTTGTCACAAGGCTGAGGCTGTGGCAATATCTGCTCTGAATTTAATGATTGCATTTCTCTGCCAAAGTCCACCAGATCATCTGTCAGAGTCTAACACATATTTAACTCCTTGCATATGCAAAGTGAGGTTTTTGGCATGCTGAGAATAATTTTGCTTTTGAGTCAAACTGTGCAACTTTTTTTTTTCAGAGAAATTATTTTTCCATCCAGCATAACCTGAGGATTTGGAACATCTGAGCAATGAGTCTGGATGCCCCAAAGTGCCAGACAAATGCCACTGTAGATTCAGGATCAACTCAGAGCAAATGTGCTCTGAGTTCAGCATGCCTCAGCCATGCTGGATACCACACAGATTAAATCTGACACATTCTGGGATTGCTGGGCTCAGCAGATGCACAGCCTGGGTGGGTCTGCAGACATTTTCAAGTTTATAAACAGGAATAGGGGGAATGCCATTTAAGATTGTTTGAAGCTGTATTCTCTAGCTTCAAGGAAGGTGTTCCAGCAGTGAGTGACAGCGATTCAGGGGTGATCAGAGGAGCTCACTTGCAGTGCTAGAAATAGTTCAGTTTGCATTGAATAAATAACTGGGTCTGAAAGAGGGAGGGACAGAAGAAGCCTGAGAGGATGCTACTTTTCAGCCTGATAGTAAGAGAAACTAAAAAAGGAATAGTTTGTCTGCCATCTTTTGTGTGTGAGATCACGCAGATTTGCTTTGACACACAGTGGATTTGGCCACTAAGGCAAGAGAGTGAATAAACATTTTTTTGTTGATTGCAACACAGCTCATCAGAGCTAAATCCTCATCAGGATTAGGTTCTGTGAGTTAAACTTTTAATATCCTAGACCTTCAATGAGCTATTCAATGCTTTCTGAAGGGGTCTACACACACCTTGCTCTGACAAAAACAAATATGAATACAGAGATGCACAAATCCTGGTGACTCCACTCACCTGAAAGAACAGAAAATTTCTACAGCTGGGACAGAGCACTGAGCTCAAGTGACTTGAATACCAAAAAAGCCAATAAACACGAGAACCAAATCATGGATCATCCCCACCTTTGTAGATGGAGAAATAAATTCCAGGAACAAACAAAAACAATTCAGCTTATGTGGAAAAAAAAATTAAAATCACACAATTTACATAAAGTGACATCTACCTTAAAATATCCATATTGCCTGCAGATATATTTTGAGCATTTAAAGAAAAAAAATCAATGGGAATTAGGTGATTAGATGATTATCATGATCCTAATCTCTGATCCATAAAAGTATTTATTTTATCATAGAATTAAATATTTTTGAAGTCATTGTATTGAATGAAGATATTTTCCTAGAACAGAATATTGTTTTCCCAGGGACACTTTGAAGCCAGCCAAAACTTCCAACTCTATTTGGTTGTACACACCTTTTTGATCTTTTCAGTTGTATTTTAAATCGGGCAAAAGATGCTGCTTTAAGAAATATTAGGGGTAGCAATGTTAAAAAAGGAAAGTCAAAGAGAATAACCTTAGGCCAGTTATCCTTCCAGTTTTCCACAGACATGTGGCAGCAGGCATTTATAGTAGCTGCCCACTATACTCTGCATATTTAGCAAAAGCAGACCCACCAAAAGGCTTAAATCCAAGGGAAGAAATAAAACAAGGGTAAAGGGAATTTTTAATCCCTTTCATCTGTCACATTTCTTCTGCAGTGAACTCACTAAAAATTTCTCCCATGATAAAAAAAAAAATTGAGGAGTAGGTTCTATACTGCATGTCAGTGTCCTGAAGAGACATCTCTGTAATTAGAATAAGTGAGTAGATTTTAGCAAGGGGATTTAACACATCATGCCTTATTCTTTTGGCTTTGAGCTATTAGCTGAGATCTCTGAGCTTTATTCCATACCCCACTTAAAAACTTATTTCACATATGAATCACTAAAAGCTGGATTTTGAATCTGATTCTTCCCTCATCCTCTTTTACAGATGGGAAAGCTCAAGGCTTCTCAGCTACAAATTCAGCTTTGTCCTTCCAAAGGTCCTTCAAGCAAATTCAATTCAGCAGTAGGAGCGCCAGGCTGGATGAGAAGGAGTCACCTGCTCACAGGGATGTGTGTGGTGGTGAAGGGCAGTGCTTGGAGGGCCAGCAAGGGCAAAAGGAGCTAGAAATGATATCTGTGTGGTAACAGGAATGCCATAAAATGCGAGCTTCTCCATGGCAGGAAGGACTGCAGGTGAGTGAGAGAGAGCAGGATAGCGTGGAAGGGTGGGAGAGTTCATTCTGTGTGGAGAAGAGTGAATAGAGTAGGAAAGGGACAGAGGGTTGTTAATAGAAGAACCAGATAATTGAGGGGAGAAGAAAGACCAGCTTGGGAATTTCACCTTCAACTTCTGTTCTCCCATCTGATATGTTGTTCATACTCCAAACCCAAACAACCCTCTCACAATCCTTTGCCTACGGCTCCTGTTGCCTCTGGGCCAGTGAGGAGGTGCAGAGCAGAGGCTGCAGGTTAGTAAAGCACAATCTGCCCTCAAACCTTGTGGAAGATGGAGCCACCAGAACCTGAGTCTGTAGGAGCACATCCTCCACATCCTCCAGTACAGCCAGAACAGCTTTTTCCTGCTTCAGCCTGCCTCCCCAAACCGGAGCCTGATTCCTGTGCCTTTGCTGCCTCTGCTCCAGCATCCACAAATAGACCCTCTGCAATCAGTGAGACTACTCATGTGAGTAATGGCTCACAGCTGGATGCAAACAGAGCCATGAGCTCCCTACATTTTTAGTTTTTGGATGTTAGTATTTTTCTTGTGCTTTTTTCCCCCTGAGAAATTGGATAAGAAAATTGCTTTTCCTAAAATCTTCTACATTTAGGATCACAGTGATCAGCACAGCTAGACAAGTAAAAAGGAATCTTAAGTGAAGTTATTCCAAAGCTCCTGCAACTCATAGCTTTTTATTGTTGTTCTATAAAGCTCTTTTGCTGGTATGCTTTTTAAAAGCAGTGAACAACTCACCTGGGATTTCAAAGTATCCCCAAGTCTAATAAATCCAGTTGCGGTAGTCATAACCTACTAGTTCAGATAATTTTTGTGAGATCATGCTGAATTTACTTTTTACCTGGTATCCATTTCATTTTTGGTAGGATGTGCTTTGGGTTATGTATCAATAATCTCTAGTGGTAGTATTATTCCCTGAAGTCACTGGCAAAATTGATAATATTTCCTTAGCTTCTATTTTAATAAATTTGAAGAAAAAAAATCTCAGGAGAAAAAGAGGAGATTGTTTTGGTAAGGAGCTGATTTTTATGGTGTGACTACTGCAGGACACACTTTCAAAACCTGTTTAGTGTCCAACTATTACATCTGCAAAAAATGATGAATTTGAGAGAATTCAAACAACATGCTACTAGCTACTAAATTGATGCCTAAAAACATTTCAGATTCTCTTGAGATCTTGAATGTAAACAGGCAAACTGTCTTCTAAAAGTCCTTGTACTTCCTACAAACTAGGAAGTCACAATACTCCTCCCTCACAAGGATGGTGCAAGGAGCTTCCTCTTTCATCCTTAAAATAAAGCAAATATCTAAAGTAATTCTATCTGATCTGAAGTATATCTGGAAAGGTATTTAAGAAAATCTTATTTTTACTGAATTCCTACTTAAATTCTTTATGTTCGAGGAGAGGATGTCCATCCAGCTGGAGGCAGAGGTAGCAGTGTACTGTAAATTCATATTTACAGCTGCCTTGCCACAAAAAAAATAGGTAAGGGTGGGCATATTGGCAGGATAACAACTGCCTTCTTTCAGAATTTGCCTGTACATTATCAGGACTGTATTTTTGATGAAGTGATAAGGAAGCACAAGCTGCAAAGTTCTTCCCACTGCTTCAGCTGAAATAACTTCATCTTAGCAATACTTGGAGAACTTCAAAAAGCACCCCAAAAGTATTAACACAAACATGCAAAGATCAGTTGTACTTATAAACTTATGTCATTTTCTCTAGACTGTTGGGTTTTTTCTTCATTTTTGTTCAGGCACAGCAAATAGATGTGTCAGCTTTTTGTTGGTTCAGTAACAGAAAAATCTCTCGAATCCGATTATCCCTATTCATATATAGACTTCAGTTATTTAAAAATAAGTAGTTTGGAGATTTAGTTTTGCTTCAGAAGGTAAAGTAATCTTATTGTTCCCTAATAAGTGTAGCATGAGTCACTTCACTGCAATAGTCCCTCCACATTCCAGTCTTTATTGTCTCCAAATTAAGGAAACTGTTAGATGCATCTTACTGTGAGGAAATGAATATTTCTGATCCCTACTGCTAAATAACACGGCAGAAAATTCCTCTGAATGTACAACAGACCTGTTTGCTAATATGAAAACTGTCCCTTGAATGCATTATTCAGTCATTTTTAATTTCAGCAATTATTTATAATTTGTTAAACCTGTAGACTAATATCACAGACAAAAAGTGAATGTTACTTCTTTATCAAGAGGGGTCCCCATGAGCTCCCAGCCTTTCTTAGTTCTTGACAGAAACTTGATTGTGATAATGAAGCATTATAGCCACAGGTCTGCTAAAAGCCCTGCTTTTGTTTTTGAAAGAAGTTGTGACAATTGCCTCCCATTTGAATCAATTTTGCACAACCCTCACAACAATTTTTTACTCTGTGATCATTTATTATGCATTATTACCTGAGTGCTCAGTGACTCCCAGAGCTGCAGAGGGCTCACCCTGCTGAGAGCAGCAGACAAACTGATGGGCAAACAGCCCTAAATACTCTCATTTAAGGCTGTGGAGAGTGTGTGGTGAGGACAGAAGTGCTCCACCACCCCACCCAGCAGCCAAGGGACACCAGGGCCATGGGCATAGCACAGCCCTGGTGCTGATCCAGAGAGGCACAGGGCAGGGATGCTCACACTGGGCACCAAAGGAGCCCCTTTACCCCTCCCACTAATAACTAGAGAAGGCAGAGCCTAGCAAGGGTAATTCACTGCTCTGGGAGCAGGATCTGCACCCCACACCAGCACAAAGTCAGACTTGGATGCACAAAGGCTTTCACTTGTTTCAGTGGTGCAGGAAGGAGACCTAGATCTTTATGCAAATCCTTCTCATTTCAAAGAACCCTGCTTTCTGACAGGTTTTAAAGAAGAGACATGTTTTTCTTACATTAATGCAGTTTCCACCTCAGCAAAGCAATGTAGTTTAGGAAATGTCTTATTAAAAACAGGTTCTGCCTTTAAATATCTAAGAAACCCTGCCTAACAAAGCTGTGCTGTGTGCAGTTTCTTGTTTTCTTAGCTTATTCTGCATTATCTAACCTACCAAATGTTTCAGAAAGATTCTTTTTATGTAAAACCTGCCAACAAAAATCAATGCATAAGTAGCAGAAAAGTAATTTTGACTAGTGCCTGCATTACCTCCAACACATGAAATTTAACCAGCAGAGCTTGAATTCAATGAAAAACATACATATTAAAAATTAAAAATAGCAAGTACAGAAAATTGAATTGAATCAAGGTTCTCCTATCACTTGGGAAAACATATGTAAAATGGTTTATTGCACGGGAGAGTCCAGACAATATTGACCAAGCCCCTCTTGACTTTCTCTAAAACATTTTTTGCATGAAAAACAACCAGAAGGAGCAGTGATTTATTTCTAAATTCCCTGTGTGTGCAGAGAGCCACAAAGGTCCTAAAACTGCTGACTAAGATAAATTGCAGGTTGGAATGTATTTAACAAATGATAATGAAAAATGCAGAAACATATACAGAGGAACAGGAGATAGCAGTGGAATGGAGTACATGACCTGCCTGAGAAGTTACTACATACAGCCAAAGAGCAGATCCAAGTGCAGATAAATTCCCCCAGCTATCAATACCCACAGAATTAAACTGCTATTAAGAGAACACAGTGAATCCTTCAGCTGCTTAGCAAAGATGACTGGGAAACTGGTATTACAGTAGGAGAATCAAACCCCTTTTATTTTGAGGCTAAGTTAGGAGAAAAGAATGTGCCGAAATTAAATTATTGAGCTGGAGAGAAGGAGTAGAAAAAGAGAAGGAGTAGGAAAAGAGAAGAAGCAGAAAAAAGACTAAACAGGTGAATATTAATAGTGGCACCTCCTGCCAGCATGGCTGCCTGCTGCACTGTGCCTTGTTCCTCACTTTGGAGCATCTGGTGTTGGCTGGGATTCGGGGCTGGACACGGGAGGCAATGGACCAGTGGTACAACAGGGCAGGGAAATTCCTGCCATCCTCTTTTGTACCCAGGTGCAGCCAGCCCTGGCTTTGCTTGGTCTGTTTGCTGTTCAAAGCTCCTCTCCCTGTTTCTCTCTGCAGGGGAATCTCTTCCAGCTGTCCCTGCAAGGCCCTGGCAGAGCAGGGCCTACCCTGGGCCAGGGCTCAGCAGCAGCCACAGAGGCTGAGAGTAGCCCATGGAGCAGAGCAGGTGAGAGAAAACAGAACCTGCCGCCCCTCTGAACCCACCTGCTTTCAGGATTTTCACTTTCCCCGCTCCCAGGCACTCCAGACACGAATGAGATGCACCAAAACATTCCTCTGTCCACTTAAGAAAGAGCTAATATCAGAAAAGTCCAGTCCAATATCAGAAAACTGACATGGAGAATTAAGAGGGGATATTAAAAGGGAACTTGTCTTTGGTAGATAGGAAATAAATTTAATAAAATCTTCATGCTTATAAATTAATCATGTCCTGCTGAGACTCTTTCACAGGCTTAATGTTGAATTGTTTGTATGACACTACCACAGTGTGGTGCACAAACACTGGAGATGGAAATAACTCCACAGGGAATTGAAGGAATTGTTCTGGAGTGCAGACCTCAATTCACCACCACAGAATCCATGGTAAAGTAGGACTAACACCATTTAAAAAAACAACAATTAAAAAAAAGAAACAGAAATATAATTTTATCTCTGTGTGGGAACTGGCTTTACCATCTGGGCTGAAAAGAAAGGGAAGACACAACTAACTCCATGATGAGCAGATCCTTCTGGAGACAGGTTTCAATGTCCCTCTGTTACCAGCATCCTCCTAATTCTGCATATGACCTGAACTCCTATTCCCTGTGTCAACAGGGCCTTATTATTTTCCTTCCCTGCCAAGTCAGCCTCAGCTCTTCTCCTAAGCCCTGGATTTACTTTGAGAAGAGGCCACCAGGCCAATCAACTATTGACCTGCTGCTGTGAATTTTCCTCCACGGAAGCAACAACTCCAGTTTTTCTTCTGAATGAGTTTTCACAAAATAGGACTCTCATCTTTGAGATCCCCTAATCCATCTAAGTCTTGGCTGAACTGGGTTGCAGTTTCAGAAATAAGTGGAAGCAACACTGAGACAGAACAGGATCATATGCTCTTGCTTGCCTGGAAAATCAACACTAAATTATGTGACGCTAAGTAAAATATATATTCTGAAATGGAACTATTTAGCCAAAGAAAACTGTATTGATTTTTCTATTTTGCTAACTATAACAATATATATATATATAAACCTTTTTCCCACCCTGGGGAGGTTTGCTTTTTCCAAGAAAATCAGATGAGGAAAGGCTTTCTGATATCTCATCAAGGAAAAAATAACCAAACCAAAACCAATCCTCTACACCTAGCTGGATATTGCCACTGACTCATAGGAATGTGTTCCATTAATCCTCCTCTTTTCTCTTCTTTTTTATTGTGCTAAAAGAACTAATATTTTTAGCTAATTAAAGTCCCCATTTAGATGTGTCTATCATCAGATGGGAACATTCACTCCCACCTCACAATTCATATTTGCCAGGCTCTTCACCCACCCACCCACCAGGCTGCCAGCCCTGCACAGCCTGCCACAAATCACAATTTCTGACTTGTTCTGCTCTGCCGTGACCCACTGCACCCCTGAAACACAGCAACCACAGAAACTCTGCTGCCACCCATCCCAAATCAACCCTAATCCTGTGACAGGTGAGCACACAGAAATATTAAAGGCCAAGCTTTAGATTTGTCTTGGTTCTGGTGCACAGCTGTGTTTAGAAGGGCATTCAATCATTTAAATCATGTTTATCTTCCTGCACTGAATGACTTGTGGTATGCACACCTCATATTACCCTGCTTAAGCTGGGCTTAACATCAGCAGCTTTATCTTGGCAGCCAGAAGGGCATCCAGTGGTGACATTCAGCTTTGCTTTTTTGGGACAGCACTAACAGGGATTTCTACCAACTCTTGGCACTACACAAAGCACTGTGGTGATGCTGTAGCCCACCAAAGGGTCTCCTCAGGGTGCTTGGCAAATACACCAGACACAAACTGATGTGTGATGGGGAAAGAGAGAAAAATTTGCAAGGATCCAATGGACTTGGTGGTCTCAAAGGTCTTTTCCAACTTGGTTCTGTGATTCTGTCTGTTTTCATCCCACAGATTCTCACAGAGCTACCACCTGATGGGTCCTTTTGCAAGGAAGAGGATGGGGTGGGGGTGGCGTGTGAAAATTTTGTATTTCAAACCATGTCTCTGCTTTGGAAGAGGTAGAGACCAGGTTGGTCATTGTTACACGAGACAACTGCAAGAGCTCTGCGCTGTCAGATGGGACACACAGAAAAACAGCTGGCCTGCTAAAGGTGGGACACCTGAAAGCAACAGGATGAAGAAAAACAGCTCTAAAGCTCCAGAAAATCCTGAGCTGCAAGAAAAGAAAAAAAAAAAAAAAAGAAAAAAAAAAAAAGTCTGGTGAGATTGCTCCTGAGATTTTGATGTTTTTAATTTGAGTAAAGCCAAGCAGATTTCCCCACTACCTCCCTTGTTTCTAGATGAGTCATCTTTGTGCTGCCACTGCTCTCACCTCCTTCCTTCCCCATCTGTGGCATTTCTTCCATCCACGGCAATATCTGCTATTATAATGCAATAGCAATAATGTAATATTGCTGTTATAATGCAATATTACAGTGTCTGAGCAGTCTCAGCAGCTGATCAAATAACAGATTATGAAAAATAATCTATAACCAAAAGAAGATGTTAAAACCAACCTTGGTTTTACTTCTCCCTCCTCATTTCTTCAAGCCTCTTTGCCTAACATGAACACCAAGGCTTCCAGTGCTTTTTGTAAAAGACCAGATCCTGGCTGCCTTTGGCAACATGCTAAAGAAACACTCATTATTTATTGGATATGACATAGCCTTTCCTACATCCCTGACTCATTCTTTGATCTCTGCTGACAATTTATTTTAAAGAATTTTGCTATCTTAAAGGATTATAACTGGTACATGGTTTCCTTTCAAAAGGATTTAAGAAAAAAAGGGGAAAAAAAAAAGAGAAAAAAAGCCTGAAACATCATTTATGTTTTTTCTACTTTTAAAAAGTTCAGCTAAGTTCACATTCACCAGTTAAGAACTATTTTCATTTGTTTCCTTTCCCTTCAGAAGCCAACCAGCACTGCCTCATGACACCATTATTACAGCATTTGTGTGTGAGTTTGTCCTTTCATTTCTTTGATCATGAGGCAGCAAAGACCCTCAGTGTGTCACCTTGGGGTGCTCTGCATGCACTCTAAGCAAGGCCAGCACTTCCATTTTCCTGTACAAAGCCAGAAGGAAGCAGCTTCCTGAAGTATAGTGCAGTCTGAGATAGGATCCATATCCTAATGAGATTTTTTTTTTTCCCTATGACTACATAAACAGGAGAGCTGTTAATTTTATTCAGTTATGTAAGCACCTGTCTCAATGGGAACATTTCACTGAATCTCTGTGCGGGCTGGTCAAAAGTGGGGTGTAACATCACCTTTATATCCTTAGAAACAGAAGTAATTTTCAGAAGGTGCAAGTGAGGATCTTTTTTTTTCTGTTTTTCTTTCTTTCAAATCTCCACATTTCCAGAATTGCAATATCAAGGGCAATTTTAGTCTTTGCTTGTCTCATTTTGGGCCCACAAAAGAGATATCTGAGTAACACCACAAAGATTCAATGATTTGGGAACATGCACAGATCAATTTTAATACATTTTTAGCTTTTTGGAAGGAAGGATATTTTAAAGTATCTTGAGTCAGACTGATATTAGCAAAGTTAATGTTTCTGATTGCTGTGTACGGTGAATCATCTCTGTAAGCTGAGGTGACAATTAGCAGCAGAGTTTAAAAGTTCATTAAAACTAGAAAATTTCCTTGTTAGTTTACAGCATCCAGATACAAGAACATTCATGAAAATTTACCAAGAGTCTGCTCAAATCAGAGAGGCCCTGCAAGATCTCACGAGTATATCTGGTACTGAATTGCCCACTTTTTTACAGTGTGATGGCCAGAATACTGCCATTAATTGCCATATAAACAAATTATATTAAGAGTTTGATTGGTGTTTGAGCACCTAAACCTGCTATTATGTTTTTTAAAAAATCTAAATATCTCATTGAAGGCAAGCATTAGAGGAGGAAGTGGTGCAAGCACTCCACAACAAACAGGAGAAAAACAATATATTCTGCAGACAGTCATTCATGACCTCACTGAGGACAGCACAGAGCTTGTACAGCATGATTTAGGGATACAGGGAATGTCACAGCTTTCCTGATTTTTCACTGCCATCCATTTGAAATAGAGAAGGATGATGGACACATATGTCTGTCATAATAGGGGTATTACACCCCAAAAAAGTGGTGAGATAACGGCTTTAGCTGATTTTAGCCCACAATAATCTGCAGAACTTCTATCCAGCACTTAAGAACACAACATTGTTTTTGTCCCTTACCATTCTTCCCCCTCAGGCCAGCAAGAGCCTTTTCCCTAGGCCGCCTCTGGCTCTTGGTGAGCCTGACAGAAAACAGGGGAGTTACTCCCCTGAAGCCCAGCTGGGTAGAGAAAACACAAATTTTTACATTTCCATGGAAAGGAAGCAAGTCCTAAAATATTTTCTGAAAAATTATTTGAAGAGAAAGCATTTTTTGGAATGTACCCCAGGAGTCCATCACGTCAGGCCGATCCCACAGGAAGGCCAAGCGTGCAGAGAAAAAGAAAACTTCTCAAGGGGGTTGGGGTTATGGGGGGACAGAAGAGAGGATCCAGACATGGAAATCACTCCAGACATGGAAATCACTCCCGACATGCTGACTGGGGCTGACACATTGCTCTGAGGTTGAAAAAGGGCTGAGGAAGGCATGAGGGCCTCACTTTGACTCAGTTATTTGCGTGAAGGCCCATAAGAGCCATGAGAAGGATGCAGGAAGATATCTGACCAGGATGAAGAAAAGAAAACCTTTTTTCCCAGTAACCTCAGGAAGGGGTTTTGAGGTGTTCCTGGAAAATGCTGATTTTTAATATGAAGCATAAAAGTGACATTTCTGTACCTAGGAACACAGCTATCTCCCAAAGAAAGGAGTTGGCACATAACACCAGAAGACAACAAAGCAGGAGACACATATAAAGTACATTGATATTGCAACTGCTCCTTTACCCCTGCAAAAGTGCAGTGCAAGTGGGAGACATTTGGAACTGGCAAAATTGCCTTTCTACATGGGGCTACACCCTTCTTCACTTTTACATTTTCTGTGTTTGACTGGTTTATGAGAATTATTCTGAAAAGCTGGGACCTCAGACTGATTGGTCACTGCTGTTTGTGAAGCAGGTCTTGGTACAGCCTGTTTTATTTTAATTACCTGGATCTGTAGATTTGTCTTTGTTGCCATGACCTTCATTTTCTGATGTTGTGGCTTTATGACAGCTGAAATTCTATCACTGATATTAAGATGTGGTGCATAACTAATGGCTCTAATATTCTCCTCCTTTGTTGCTAGGCCTTTAAATGAAAATGTTATTTTCAAAATCTATCCCAATACTATTGTTCATCAAGTGAATACCATCTTTTGAAAAGTGTTTCCAATCTTTTTTTTTGCTTGGAAAAATACTCAAACATTTTATCTTTACCTTAACTTCTTCCTTTATTGGCCTTTTTCTGGCTTCCCTCTGTCTGATCCTGCTAAATTTCAGAGCACTGCATGTGCCTAAGAGATCCCTTGCATAAATCCCTTTTCCTGGTCTCTGGTGAAGTTACCTTTTTTGTGGTACATTGCTGCTTTTATGGCTATGTCCAAGAGAAAGCGTGCTCCTCCTTTTGCATGTGCAAATAAATGTAGACTTATATGTAACATATGAAACTCCCTTGTTCACATCTTTATTTATATAAAATTATATTTGGTAGGGTTGCCAGAGACCTTTCACTTTAACTTGCTGCTACACCTCATGTCCCTCATGGCCCTTGACTACTGTCTCTGCAATGCCATTGACCTGAATATTCCTGTTTTCATTTCTGCCTGGTGGAAACATCTGCTCAGCCCCTCAAGCCATGCAGGGAGCCTGGTTTCATTCAGGTGTCAGAAAGGCAGCAGGATTAAACCACTTCAATGGGTGGCATGCAAGCACTGACAACTTTTAGTGGAATAGAATAGGGAATAGGAATTAGTGCTTGGATCATAATGCTTTCTGTGCAGGCAACCACAGACCTCGCTACCAAAGGAAAAGTATTTGATATCAGGCACCAACTGTGCATTCAGAATAGAAAAGGCAGCAGGCCTTCTCTTGATGAGTTTAAGCGTTCAGGGACACATTCTGTCTCCTTTTGTGCTCACTCTGATTAGTCTCTCACTCCCTTTATATTCCTGCTGTAACTGGGAGGGCAGAATGTGAGTTATACAGTAGTGACAGGGATGGCAGAATGCAGTCGACAATAAGCCACAAGAAGTACAATGCTCCAAAAGAAAACAAAATTACTGCCATGGCAGCAAGGAATACTGACACGGCGTAATTAAATGGCAGGATGTTGGTTAAAAAAAAAAAACACTAAAAAACCCCAATATTAGGTTACTATATTTATCCTGTATTTGCACTCCATTATTTTGCTGCACCTCCCAAACATATTTTACTTCTTAGGATTTTTGGTTGAAAGTGTAGATAAATAATCTCGATTTTATCACTAGAGACACTATTATCACAACAATAGAGACCTGAATTCCCTTTTCTTCTCTTCAGTGGGTGGCACAGAGTGTTTCCAAAGCTCATCTTTTCCACTGTGTCCAGTGCTTTTTCAGTGTTAAATCTTTTGTTTTAAACACACAGAGCTGCATTGCCCAACTCCTGCACTGTGTGACTTAATGTGTTTTAGGTCTCATGAAGAAAGAGTTCTCCAGACTTACTTAAGTTGAAAAGACACTTGCCTGAGTCTTCCCCAAATCTGTTACGACATCATTATATCAAAATGGATTAATGTGACAAGAATGTGAATATTCAGGTTAGGAGGTGAGTTCAAATAATTTTTAAAGCTCACTCCAATTTAAAATTGTGTGAAAGTAGGTTACTCTCACAGTGACTAAAGCTAGGAAATACTGCTGCCCTTTAAAGCACCACAGGGGATGGATGCCAGCATGGCATCCCAAGGAAAGGTAAATTCTTAATGTGAGGAATTGGATAATACATCACCTCCAAACGTTGTGGGGAAAGATATGAAAGATTGAAAAGCCTTAAAGGACGCAGCTGAAAGCTGGCTGCTGCATATCCTTGAGATGCTCATGCAAGGACTCTGTGATGTACAATGCTAAAAGAAGAGGCAACCGTGGGGTCTGTGGAGATGAGGTACCTCTGTCAGAGCTAATAAGATGTGAGGTTATCTCACTGCTATGTTTGGGTCAGAAAAACACTGGAGCTCCTCTGAAGACACATGGCTCAAAAGATAATGAAAGAGCTGAAGAGCTACCACGTTTCACACAGCCTTTCCTCAGAGTGAGAAGATTAATGGTAGACTGATATCATTCTGGAAGCTATGCTAAGGCACATGGAAAATGAGGAAGAGATTGGTAACAGTCAGCATGGAACCACTAAGGGCCTAAATCATACCTGCCAAATTTAGTGGCCTAAAATATCATTGGTGGATAAATGAGGAATAAGAGATGCCATTTACCTGGAGGTGTGCAAAGCATTTGACAGTGTCCTACATGACATGTTTGTCTATAAACTGTGGAGGCTTGGATTTGATGAATGGACCACCCAGTGTACAGGAATTGGCTGAATGGTTGCACCCAAAATTGTGGTCATCAGCTCAACAAGGACTCATTGTGGCCTTCCTTTCCACCAGCTTTCAGGTTTAGATTAGCTGTTGGAAAGAAATTCTTTACTGTGAGGAAGGTGAAGCACAGGTTGCCCAAAAAAGCTGCGGTTGCCCCATCCCTGGAAGTGCCCAAGGTCAGGTTGGATGGAGCTCTGAGCAACCTGGTCTAGTGGAAGGTGCCCTCCCATGGCAGGAGGGTATGGAAATGTTGTTTGTGGTCCCTTCCACCCAAATCATTCTACAATTTTATAGTTTCGTGACAAATGGCATCTTCATCTCAAGAAAGTGACAAGTTCTCTTTTCTATTTCCCCTTTTCCTTTCTCTGTCTTACTTGCTTAGAATTCAGCCATTATTTTAGGAGACTGTAGAGCTTTCTTGATCTCAGCAAGAACACAATCTTTATGGAGATGTGCAGCATCCAGGGACTTTAAAATAACACTGTTTTTAAAAATCTAAGAAAGAACTACCCATCCCAAAACCTACATGGCTAGAGGGCTGAACTAAGACTTTTTCAGGACTGAAGTTTCTTGTTGGGTCAGATCTCCATAAAAAGCACTGGCTAATGGCTCCATGTGTTTTATTATTATGTTTTTACCCATCCTTACCTGCCTTGGCAGTGATTTTTTTTTCTCTGAGCCATGGAAACAGCACCATGGGACACAGAGCAGTGGCACATTGCCAAACTGATACTTGGATGATCAATAGCTGAATAGTAAAAAAGAGTGCCTAACCCTTACAAAAGAAAGATGGTAGTGAAGAAATCTCACAAGAGAAAGAGTGAGCTCCTTGCTGCAGCCACAGTCCAAATTCTCTCTCTCACCATCCCAGCCAAAGTCCATGATGAATACAGAAAGTGTATCCCCTATTCCCTCTTCCATCTCTCCTCCCAACCTTTATCTTTAACCTCTCTTTCTCCAGTCAACCAAAGAGTCAGAAACATTTTGTTGCATCAGTCAGACACAGTTTTGCTTTTCTGAGTTTTTTGTGTTTTGTTTATCTCTCGTGTTTTTCTGTTTTGCTCTGACAGTGTAATCTGAGGTTTTGTTTTCACCTCCTGACTTTGGCATTTGCTCTAATCCAAGCCAAGACACAGATCATGATTTTTGAGTGGGATATGAACAAAAGATGACATTTGCCTGGTCCTCTATTTCTGCCCACTGGGACTGGCCTTTCTCTCAGGGGACGTCTACCAAGTAGAACAAAGGTGCAATTGGAGTGTCAGCATACACACCCTTGTGCAGAGACTACTTCTTTCAATAGGAAGTAAAAGTTGCCAGGGACTGGTCTAGTCCCTCCTGAGTCTTCAAGCTCCTAAAACTTCAAAAGCAGCACATTAATTCCTTGTCTTTTAAAACAAGGAGATGTTCAAAGCGAGTCTCCCCATAAACCTTTCATGTTTGCAGTATAGCAGCATTCCTTCCTCAGCTGAGTTTCTTCTTCCTCTATAAATAATTTGCCCCTTATTTCTCTAGCTTTCCCAGTTAATTTAACCTAACAGGTTGTTCCTTGTCACATTTTCCTTTCTGTCACATTCCAAATTGCCAATACCCATATTCTACACATCAGCAGAACTTATCTGGAACTTTTATCCACCTGGGAAGATGAAGATTAACCATCCCACCTTCTTACTTGATTGCCAGTGGCATTATGATCCCTTTTTGCCTGATAACCCAAACAATTCCTAATCCTCATTTACACAGTCAATAAACTCCTGAATTATATTTCCTCCTTATATTTGTGCATCTTCCAATAAATTGTGCTTACTCTGCTGTGGCCCACTACAGACTGGGAGTTTTAGCCCACAAGCAGGGAGAAGAGATCAACTTTTCCCCTCATTCCAGAAACATTAAAAAGCATTTCAAAAAACATCTTCCTTTTTTTTATTTTGGCTATGCAATTTCAATCTGGTCTCTGAACTCAGACCACAGTTTCTAGGAATCTGTCAATTCTTGGAACATCCTGTTAAAACGTCTCCATCTGATCCAGATCTTTCTTTAAGCAAGTGCCCTGAATTCAGTATAACCCTTTAGCCTTGAGGCCCAGGGATCTTCATCAAAGTGCAGCAGAATGGAAACAGTCCCTCAAGTGCCCTGCTGCCTCCCAGTGTGGCATTTGGATTCCACAGCAGCGTGACATTTTTAACTCGTGACTCAGACATATTTGCTGGTGGTTCAGCACAACCCCTGACCCTTTTCTGTACAACAGCTTCCCAGCCAGCTGCTCCTCATACTTTATTTATGCAGTTGACTCAGCTTGCCTGCGTGAAGGATCGTGCACTTCCCCCTCTTCCATTTCAGCTCACATTCCCCAGGTTGCAAGGATCATTCTGAGTTCTGCTCTGGCTGCCCAGGGCACTCAGCTTCCCCACACCTTGAGGGTGGGGATCACTAATGAACAACCAGAAGCACAGGGCAGCTCCAACACCACTATTCTGATAGAAAATCTGATAATTGCCTTCTGTGTAGAAGTTTCAAACAAGTTTACACACACAGAGATGCTGTCACAGATCTCTGCAGACTGTGCTTTCTTTACTTTTTAGGATATCAGGAGAGACAGGGTCAGAAAACTTCCCAAAGTCAAAACACAAGGGATTCACTGCTTCCTCCCTGGCATGCTGTAGAAGCAAAGTAGGTTGGTGGAAACACTTGTTTCCCCCAAAAAAAAATCCATTCTTTAAATGCAACTTTGGTCTAACACCTTTCAACAATTTTTTTTTTCCATTGGCTCTTTCAGTTCCCAAAATAGGGATCTTGGTGTCCTTCATGATAACCAGTGTCTCTGACAACACCACACTGATCTCATTCTCGCAAGTGGATTCAGATCTTGGATACTCTCTGTGTATTCACTAAGAGAGAGATTATCTGCAACATCATCTCAAATTATTTAGGGAAATTATATCTTCAAGTCTCCAAAATTACAATTCTGACCTGTCAGTAGTACTAGGAAATGGTGGGGAAAGTCTTGCTTCCATATCCTTCAATTAATAATATTTTTTAAGAAAAACCCCCTCAATTTCAGCTGTAAAAATCATCTCCATTTTTTTTTTCAGTTGGCCCCAAATCCATTATTATTATCTTTGTTGAAAAAAACTGTTTTTTAAAAAGTCTACCTTTAAGAAAAGAAAAAAAAAAAGAGTGCCACTTTTCCTCTATCCTGCCTAGTCTCAGCACACACATAACTTAATTCAGCATGGATCCACAGTACATTCCAGGCCCATCAAGACAACTTTGCTCATAATGTGATTTTCAGTGTTTGTGAGAATAGGTTATTGGTTAAACAGATGGGGGAAGAAGGGAGCGAGGAGAGCTTTTGAAGTTATGAGATCATAGAAAATTTATTCTGATGGTCGAATCAAGGGACTTGAAAACTGGTGATAAAAAAAAGGATTTTGCAATTTCTCATGTCTAGTTAAATTTGTATCTACTCAGGGCATTGCCCTTATTCTGCAGCTGAAAAACCTGTAAGACATCCAAGGTTATACTGCAGCAGGGCACCTTCCCTGGCTTCTAATAAATTTAAATTAAGAGAGCCCTGAGTTATTGAGACAAAAGCTGAAATAGTCTTCTGTCTGACAGGCTCAGAAAAAGAAAATGATCCCACCTGAAAGGATGCATTTTGCTGAATGGGCACTCTGGAGTCACTCTGCTAAAATACACTTAAAGTGATGTCAGGATAAATATCCTTATTTGCGTTTGCAATTATAATTTATACTCAATATACAGCACCAGATAGAACAGAAGAAAAATGACCTTTATAACACGAGGTATTCAGGAAAAGCAGCACCACAGGATAACTAAAGGTTCCCATCAGTTAGAAAACAGCTCCAAAAAAGGATATTTCTTGGATTTTGACTCAGCTGGGTGGCAATAGGAATTTACTGGAGCTATCCATCCTTGAATCTAAAAGCTTTTGCAGGGATCAGCCCCAGCTCAGTGTCCTGGCAAAAGCCAAGTTCCCAGAGCAGGGACATGGACAAGGGACATGGAAGAGGGACATGGGCATCACCCCCTGCCCTTCAGGTGCTTCTGTTCCCCCTGTCTGGCTGCCCACCAGAACCCACAGTTCTCTGACCCTGTCAGAGATGTCCTTTCTGCCTCAAAAGCTGCAGGGACTGATAAATTGCCTTTCCTTCTCATTCCAAGGATTTCTCTTCCTCCCCTGGCACACAGAACATAATTTCTATCATTCTGCATCTGCAGGAATTCTCATTAAAACTTCTGGAGCGCTGTCCTTGTGATTATCCTGTTTTTCTAAAATTGAGGGCACAGTTAGGGGAAAACAAAGAGCGTTCATGACTTTCTCAGAGCAATGCAATACATATGCAAATAAACAGATAAAAATCCCTCAGTTTCTCAGAGAATTTCCACAGCCCAAATAGGCATAATTCTGCTTGCTTGCCCCCAACTAGAAGCAAAATGCCCCCCCCCTTTTTTTTTACAAGTTCAGTCTTCTGTTATCATGAATGTTACCTAGAAATAGAGATACTGAAAACCAAGCTGCAGTTTCAAAACCCTTGGTATATGCCAATAAATTTGCTTGTCAAAAGGAACAAGAAAGGGGCTTTATAAGAGCTGTAGAAGTTTAGTATTTAAATACTGCTCTAGATATTTGAATAACTAAACAAGGAGATGCATTATCTGCCTTTAACCATTTCAACAATATTGATGGCAACTATTTCACCCCACTTCAAAACACAGACTTGCCAATTTATTTGGCCTCACAAACCACCTGGCCCAATGAAGAGCATATGGACATGACTTGCAGGTTGGGCAGGTATCTTAACCCAAACCTACAGATAAAACTCCTGCTTCTGTCCAAGGGGGTCACACTTCTCTCAAGTCACTGGGTTGGAGGTTTTTTTAGACAAAGAATTCTCTCCCTTGCAACCACAGCTTCACTAGGCCACACTAATAGTAAAATAAAAATAATAATGATAAAATTCAGCAAAGCATAAAAACTTGTAGAACAGCAATAGTGATACTTCTGCCATTTTTATGGGGCACTAATCTGGTTGCCTCATATGGAGGCAGATTATGGGCTCATAAAGCAGCACAAGGGATCTGGGGTGTAATGACTTTAGCAGGTACAGCAGCAGCTTTGCTACAGCTCCCATCTTGACAAGCTGTGTGATGTAGGATGAAAAGTATAAATATAAAATCAATCTAAATTTTATTTGATTGTGATTTCCACCTTATCAGGACAGAAAGAGATCCAAGAAAAGCACAAAGTAGCAGAGACAAATGCAAAAACCTATAATAAAAGAAAAGCTAATGCTTTCTCAGCTGCCTAACTGTAAAAATATTTCTGCAGATGCACAGAACACTAAAAGTATTTACACAGCTCGTACAAATTAGCAGGTTTAAAAGCAAGTAATCAGCTATACAATAGGAAAGCGTAAAAAAAAAAAGGCAGAATTAAATTAATTGAGGTATCCTTCCAGAAGCTGTCATTTGAGTTACATCAGCTCGTTTCATTGGTATGGAAGAATATCAAAACTATACCTCTGAAATGATAAAATTATGCATTTTATGCCAGTCTAGAGAAAAAAAAAAGGTAAAATGACAATTTTGCTTGATTGCATATTTTTTCTGCTCTGTTTACAAAGGAGTAATTACACATATTTCATTTTACATATTCATACAAAATGGATACTAACAGAATAAGACTCAGCAGCTACAAAGACTGATAAACAAGATCGAGTTGCTGTATGTATCCAATGCTCAAAAAGTCTGCTGAACATCTTTTTGCATCAGCTATCAGTATAATATCATAGTATTGTTTCCATTTCTTTGTGTCATTTTGAATTTAGAGATGAGACAAGGACCTGTTTTTATTTTAGTTGCTGTTATTTAGTGTGTAGCAGCATGAAATCCAGGTCTGCAATTGTAACAGCTCATTTCTAAACACCACTGCACTTCTAAATAAAGCCTGAATCTCTCTGATCATCCATGATAGAGCTGTGAAAATGAAGCTACTCCCATAATTTTTTTTAAAAAAATCCTATTGGACTTACAGTGTAGTTTCAGAGCAGTTTGGACAGAAAAGTTGTTTATGTGCCATACTTCAATAGCAATGCAATTTTTGACAGAGCTTTATGATGTACAGTCTGGAGGTATTTGAACATAGCTGCAAATTCAGCCCTACCTGGTTCAATTTAAATGCTGCTTGGGGTTTTGGACTCTCCTGCTGTCTCAGGGACTTGCTTGGACTCTCAAGCATGTCCCAGGGCTGTGTGGAAGGCCCTCATAGAAAATGGAATCAAGACCTCTCCACTCCTCCACACTGCTAAATTACTGCTGCTGTTCCAGAATTTAGACCTTCAGGCACCAGAACAAACACCTGAAGGGTCTCTAAACTGAAACCTAAGTTGTGCAGATGTCCAGTGTATTTTTGTTCACAAGCCTGTTGTCTGAAAAGAGTCTCTCAAGCCTCTGAAAGTGCTGTAAACTCTCCCACATTTTCTCTTCCACCTCATCAGCCCAGAAACTCCATGAGTCAGCTGTTACCTTGTCTGCTTTCACATACACAAGCAAAAAATATTCACCATTTCCTCCTCATACTTCCTGATTCTGTCTTCAGCCACATGAATTTTTTTAGTAGCAGCATGAAATTTGTCTAATAAATTAATTGAAACAGCAATCCAACAAATGCTTTAGATTTCAGCCTTGCTTCCAGTTCCATGTCTCCAAAATAGACACAGGAACACGGAAAGGAACTTTTCAGATATTTTGAGGGTTTTATACTGAGCAGAAAGCAATGTTTCTGGTGAGATAAGGGTAATAAAATACTTCTGGGTTGAAAGTGGGCTTGGTAACATCTGCACATGCAGAAGACCTGGTGGAATGTTGTAAAATGCACCACAAATGTAAAGGCCAAACATGTAGGATGTTAAAATGCACCAGAAGCAGAGAAGTAAATAAAGGGATGTGTTGGCAAATAGAAATCCAGTTAAATGTATGTAATAAACAAATAATAGAGTGCCTAAAGGTCTTTGAGTTTCAGCTGCTGGATCATCTCTGCCCCTCAAAGAATGCCTTTCAGTGCCCTTCTCTTTTATATAATCACAAGTTGGGCTGTGTGGCCTGGGCAGCAAAATGTATTGCAGGGGTTTGCATCAACCAAGGAGCTGTCTAGCATCAGGATAAACTGCCACAAAAGCAAAGTTATCTTACTTTTATGTAAATTCCATCTTTGACCTGCATGCAGCTGACGGTGCATATTTTATTGTGTTCACTGGATTTTCATTAGACTCCTTGTCATTTGCTGAGAGGTTTTTTAACTTCATTTAAATCTCCTTGTGCCTCAGAAATGTCAATAAATGTCATTGTTATCATCAGTTTTGTCCTGGGTTGACTTTTCTGAGTTTTCTGTCTCTGGATTTGATTAAAATTGGGAAATAAATAGCGAATAACATATTGATTGCAGGCTGGGAAAGGTTGCAGATAATTTATTATCTGTGAGCATGATATCAAGGTTTTTTCTACCAGAATCTTCAGACGAACAAAATTCATTCTGATGGAAAAGTGGGGTTTATAGCTATTCTTTAGTGCAAAGTAGTTTTTCAAGTCTTTGCTTGGTCATCTATAGACCATAAATCAAGCTAAGATCAATGGTAGTTACCTCACACTGTTAGTTTAGCAGACCTTAAAAAGGAAGCTATTAGAGATTATTAAGCCTGAAATCACAGTGCCTTGCTTACAGGAGAAACAAGAACAAACAAACGAAGACAAAAAGAAAAAAATCCCACCAGACATTGCTTGTGAACATTAATCTAAACCATAATTCACTGTATTAGCAGTAATTTCATTATATTGCTTTATCCAGTCTTACAGAAGAGTAATTATTTGGAGCTATATGTCCTAAACTGACATTTTTACAATCTCCAATACTGCATCACTAGCCAAGAGAATGAAAACTTAACTCACCAGCATATGCTTCTGCACTTTTCATCATACCAATGAGCCCTCAAGAATACTCCTGCTTTCAAATCTTCCCATGACTGAGAAAATCTGAGCATAACAATGGCAATGATTTAGAGACAGCAAAATGAGACAAAACCAGATAAGACATCAATCAGGCCCTTCAGTCTTTGCTGTTTACCTCTCAAAGAGTACCTGATCTAATGCCCATTTAGTCTAGAGGAGCTCATTTACAATTTCAATTGTAATTACAGTCAGAGCCTTTGCCTCTGACTGCTGTCACAAGAGGAGACTGCCGGTATTACAGCAAACTGAATTAATAATCAGAAAACATATTAATGTGTCTGCTGGGCTGAAGAATCACTGTTGTATTTTATTCCCCTGAAATGCCAATGCTGCTGCTGTTTATTAAGGACAGCTCAGGTAAGCAATTGTTCTATCACACACTAGGAAAGTATGCCAGAATGTCCAGAGTTCCGGAAAACCTATAAGGAGCACTGGACCCCAATAAAAACCCTGTCCCCACCTTTGGCCTGTCAGAATCCCAGTCTGTGACTGTGCCATTCTTCAATGTGAACTGAATCCCTGTGGCTCAGGTGGGCTTGCAGACTGGGTGCCAATGAACACCACTAATGCCAATTCCCAGTAGCACAGAAAAAATGTATTACACTTTTCCAGAACCTTCTGAGACACCCCATTTCCATCATCCCTAAATCCCTGAGAGCCTTTAATCTGCTCATTCTCACTCTGCTGAAGGGAAGGAATCCACATGCTGCCTCAGATGGGATCGCTTGCTAAGCAGGTTAGAACTGGTGTTGTGATTACTGCAGCATCAAATTCAAAAGACCCTGAGTTATTCCAGCAGTTCTCTGGATTGAACAGACCTGGCTCCCTGTATGGCAAGTGCAGAGCAGCAGCAACACATAAACAACCAACTTATTCAAGGGCATCACCTCAGGCATGTTAGTGACAGAATACAGGAATACAGACTGGATACATTAATCATTCTATTTAAGAGACATAAATGAACATTGCTCAGCAATACTTGTACATATGTATGTACTTATGTATATATTGTACATATATATATAAAATATATTAATAATACAATGATATATATTATAGAATATATAAAAATACAATAATATATATTGTATATATACTTATGTATGTACTATGTACATACATAAGTACATATATAATATATAAAATATATACAATATATATTGCATATATAATATATATAATATAATATATATTCTATTATATATTAAATAATATATATATAATATATAATATGCATATAATACATATATACAATATGTATATATTATTAGGTATGTACTATGTACATACATAAATATATATACAATATTTGCTAATCCAGACATCTACCCCTAGGTTCAGATCAGGTTTTCCATGTATGTCCACAGTCAGGAAAGCTGCCGCTCTTAAGTGACACTGCCAGTCAAACAATGTGTTAACATATGATTACTATTAATACAATATAAACCATTCTAGTAGTATTGAAAAGCCAGAATTTAGTACCTCTGGCTAACCAAAAACAAAAAAAAAAAACCACCCAAAAAAACCCAAAAAACCCAACAAAAATTCAAGTGGTACAATATGAGAGGATTAAACTTAATATTATCTTCTGGGCATTTTTAAAAAGTAAACTTGTTCTCTACCACACTCATTGTGAGCAGTTGGAGGACAGTTACCATTTATTACAGGGAAGGACTCCTGTGAAGAGAGAATGAGCCAGAAGAACTGTCTCAACAATAACAGAGCTGGAAATGAACTGTCTGGAGACAAGGCGCCTCATGTAAGGTATTGAGCTACACACACTTTGTTCTGTGTCTTATTCATTTGTAATATCAGGGGTCATGGTGCATTTACTGAGGGCCCAGATGCTGGTATTGCTCAAGCTATTGCCTTCTTACTAATGTGAAAACAGAAATATGAAGCATGCAGGAAAAATAGCCCAGGTCTGGAGGTGAGCAAAATGGCAAACAGAGCACAGAGTCATCCCTGTGCTTCCATTTCAAGCTGAACCCTGGCATTAGCCTGTGAACCTTGCTTTCCAGCCACATTGCCTCTGTAGCCAGGACCCCTCTTCCACCAGTGACTCCTAATGGTGCTGCTGTAACAGAGGAAACAGACTCTTACATCATTTACACTCCTATGGGGACAGATCCTATGAAAGCAAATGAAAAATAAACATTACTGCCGTTATTCTGCTTCCTGCCCCAAATTATTCAGACAATGCCAACGACCCAAGCAGCAGAAGACTACTCATTGTCACTTGCAATAAACGTGAAAAGGTAGACTCTGCAGAGTTAGTTTGCATAGCAACATAGCTAATATTTAGTCTTTCAATATTTTTAGTTAAGCTAGAGATGGATTTTCAAGAATTTCTAAGAGATTTCAGCAACACAAATTCCACTGAAATGAATGGGACTTTTTCTCCTAGCTGCTTCCCACTCTCCTCAATAAGTCCAAGATATTATTTTCACCGTTTCCCTACCTCTATTACAAATGTCTGCAGCATTTTCCCATGTACAATTAGACTTGGTAGCTTCCTACACTGCCCAAATATTAATACAATCTGGAAACTTGGGAAGATTAAGTTCAGCTGCAGCAGTTTCATGCCCTGCACACTGAGCTGCCCTCAAGCATTTGTCCATGGGGGAGGGATATGTCAATGCCTGTGAGAATAAAACCTCCATGGCACAGGAAATACACCTGGCTCATAAGAATACAGAGCATGATCACTGGACCCTCATTTCCATGAAGCTCACCCATATCTTGAACTGCTGAAAATTAATGTAGGACAGCTAATTGAAAAGGTAAGCAAAGAAAAATCTTGAAATACAGAATTTTTACGTGAGTATTATTATTCTGTTTCCACTGCAGCTTTTCATTGCTGTGTTTCAGGCAATGACAAACCCCTTCACCTCAGAAACAATCAATGAATGGGATGTTTGAAGTGGTATGGTGAGCAGAGCGATGTACATATACAATTTTTTTCTGATTTCCCTGGTCACCCACTTACCAGAGATTGCATGACACCCCATGTGCACACTGGGCAGCATGTGTGCTTTGAGCTGCAGCACTGCATCCCTTCAGAGCTGGGATGGAATGCTCCCTGCACTCAGGATTCTGTGCTAATGCTGCTGCTGACACCGAGGCAATGCCCAATCAACCGCCTGAGCCAAGCGTTGACAGACCCCAGAGAGGCTCCTCTGCCCCCGCCGTGATGAGAGGGCAAAAGGAGAAGGAACAGAGTCCATTAACAACTTCAGGGGGATGTCAAGGGATTAAATATTGTTCTGAGTTTAGGATGAGATGTGGAATGACTCACAGCTCCTGCTGGTCCACTGGGAAGGGAGGAGCAGGCTGCACACACAGATAGTGAGGAAGAGGCTGCAGAGGGAAGGTAAGCAAAGGATGCAGCACAGAAAGAGCAGAAATTTCGCCCAAACTTTGAGGTACAACCTCTGCTGAGAAGAAATATAGCTGTGTTGTCTCACACTCACTCTCCTGAGGCCTCTGAAGGGTGCAATTTACACTCTTGCAGCTGTCCCTGAGCCAGCATCAGAGAAGGGATTGATCAGGGATTTCAGTTGCTCTTGGTTTTCCCTTCACCTGCTGCCAGTGGAAATACCCAGAGCATGGAAGGGCAGCACCTGCCCTGTAAGCAAAAGCAGAATCCATCTGCACAAAGCCATAAATCAGTTTCCTTGTGACCAGCTGAATGTTGATGTTCATCTCAGAAAAGAGATCTGGAACGCCCCTCATCAGGACATTCTAAGGTGTGACAGTGAGCAGAACAACTTTCCTTGCACATTTTATTACAGTTAAATATCTGGTTCTTACTCCTTCTCTGCCTCCCAGACCCCTGCATCTTTTCACTGTTCATTTCACTAAAACACCTTTTTTTTAGATAAGTCACAGTTCAAAAAACCCTTATGCAATTCTGAGCATTGTAAAGTTTGCTGAAATGAATCCAGTGCATTACTCGAGCAGAGAAAAACAACATTCCTGTTCTGTTCCAGTGAGTGTCACAGAGAGTGAAACAAAAGAAATGTTTAATTACACTGCTACTAAGGCTTACTCAGACCCCCACCATCCTCCTCATCCCAGTACAATAGCAATAATCAAGCTAATCAGGAAGCTGGTGTTTATAAATCAATTAATACATCAATTAATGCACTGCTTAATGTGCTGCCTAGAGCAGCTATTACTGGCAATACATGTCAGCTAATTGCTTCCTTCCTACTCCACTGGCTCAGTGGGAATCTGCTGGCAAGAGGCACCTCTTGTGTTCATTTTCCTGATATTGAGGAAGATGCTGGACCCTCACATCTGTGAGTAGCGGCATGCAACAACCTGGGTACCTCTCTGCTCCTCTGCCTCAAGAAAAAGCCTTCCTCCCAGAGGCAGAGGGTGGAACACACTGCTTTGGAACAGGAGATGTGGAATCAAGGACACTGCACTGCTCTGCATCACACCCAGCCCCTTGTCCCCTCGATCCTGCACCACCACGGCCCACAGAGGGACTGAATAAATCACAGAGCCAGCCTAAAAATTTATGCTCTAGGATGTGTGTGACACACATCAGCAGGGACCCTACACCTTTCAAAAACTGTTAAATGAGTATTTCGTGCAGTAGCTGTGAATAATTGCAACCTGTTTTGCCTCAGCACAGCGGCACAGCACAAATCAGAAATTAGCTTCAGAGGGGTGGTCACAGAAGTCACAACGAATTTGATGTTACAGAGAGGTGAAGGTGCTCATGTCCATCAGTCCCTGCTTTAACCCTGGTGCTTTTCCTGAGGTTCACTTCCTTCAAAAGTCAGTACATAAAACACAGACTTGCCAATAAAGAGAAGGCTTGATTGCTGCTCAAACTTGACAATGTACCTTAGAAAAATCTGTCCCTGGTATTTCCTATCCTTTCCCTTCCTCTGGTGCAAAGTACAACAATAATTTGTAGTTTTAAGCACAATGGTAGCAGGCTTTGCACAATACATTTTTCACACCAGCACACACTTGATTCTTCAGCCTGAGTTAGGGGAGCTGTCAGTACCTATTAAGTACAGCCTTGCATTAAAATGGCACATAAAGTGAATTATCCACTCAGGTGACAGCTAAGACTTTTAGATTTGGTTGAATCTTGGGCTTCAGCTAGAATATTGGGGAAAAAAAACCCCAGTTTTTAATTTTTGGATTTTGTTTGGGTTTTTTTGAGGGTTTATGATTGGTTTTGCGGTTTTGTTTGTTTTTGGTTTATTCTGTCCATGCAAACAGAGAAAGTAAACAGCACTGGATAAAACTAGATTTCTTGAGTTCAAATCTCCATCTTCCTTTCATTTTTTCCCCTTCTGCTTTCCCTCTCTGAAATGTGAGGAAACCATCTTTACTTTCATTATTGCTTAAAAAAGGATAAATAAGAGATTTTTCTGTTATGAGAGGTTATTATAGACTAGCAATCAAGTTCTAATTCTACTTAGCTGCATAATTGTTGTAGTTAAATTGTATTACTTTGAGTCTATGACATATCAATTCATTGGCTTTCTATACAATTAGACTGCAATAAATCAAAGTAATTTGCTGCCATATTACATGCAGACACTTATATGAGATCTCATTATCCTCAATCTGCCACAAAAGGTTTTGTATCTTTGTGCATGCAAAAAAAAAGGAAATAATTTGCTGAATTTTAAATTCTGAGACACTTGAGGTATCTGCACAAACCTTAAAAGAGTTTATGTCTTTAGAGATAACTGTTCAATAAAACCCAGCAAGTCAGAGACAAACAACAAAGATAAAGCAGAGTAGCAATGATATATTAATGTTGAATGTTCTCTACAGAAAACCAAAGAAAACACCTCAAAAAAAGAACCTCCAAACCAGCAAATGCAAAGCAGATAGTGAAATTAAAAAAAAAACAGGCCAGGAACTCCTCAGGTGTGGAGAAACCAACTCCAGTCATCATCAGATGAGCAGCTAGCTCTGAACATCTTCATTAGATAAGGCAACAAAGAAGATAAAGACACACCAAAAAAAAAAAAAAAAAGGGAAAGGAGATATTCTGGAGCTGTGAAAGGGGTGGTAAATTTGGAATGGACGATGCTTTCAAAGGCACTGCATTGGCTGAGCACTGCCTCAAGTGAAATGGAAAGGAGCTCTCAGCAGCTGAGGGAGCTGAGCTAGCTCAGGGCTCAGTGCCTTTGAAAAGTTTTCTGTGTAACTCACAAACACACTGATTACACAAACTCCCACTCTGCACAGGGCTGGGGTTCCAGCACTGGTGCAGTCTGCAGCAACACTCGTGTTTTTAGTGAGATACCTGCCAAAGAATCCTTTTTTGTCTCTGGTTAGCCATGTAAATACAAAATCTTTTGAAAACTCAGCAGCCTATGGAACCTCAGCACTGCAAACAGGGGAAATAGTTCAAAACTGAAGGATCATGCCATTCCCCAGCTGGCTTGTTGGCCAGTTGATAGTTGGCTTCAGATTGCAATATAAGAAAATAGCTATAAAGCCCCAACACTCACTCCATAATGGGGAGAACTCCCTCCCCAGGATTTTCTTTTCCTCTGGCCACAAAAACACAAGGTTGTTTTAAATCTAAAATAAAACTTTTTCACTAGAATGGGCTGGTTTGTGTCATGTAGTTCACTTTGCAGTTTCCAAGGGATTTAAAAATGGGGAAAAAATAAAAAAGGAACACCTTTTGGAAATGCCAAAAAGACATTTAAACAATATAAAAGCATCCCTCAGCATAAAACAAGTCATAGCTATCCACACATGCTTAGAGATGCAGAGTCTCAGGGGTTACACTACCTGCTGTACAGTACTGATAATTCAGTTGAAGTGAAGAAAAAGCATTACATAGACTTGCCTTAGATTTCTTGACCCCCTGACCATGTCTAAAAAAGAGTTCACTGCTCTTAAGCCTGTGATTCAGCACAGAAACACAATCCTCTGGAGCACAAGAGCATACACACCCAGAAACCTCCTGCTCCTCTGTGAACTTTTCCTTAATGGACTTCATGGAAATAGAGTTTGCCAAGTCTGGACATGTCACTGATACTCAAATACACCAAAGATTTATAGGCAGGGATTCTGGCATGATTCACTGTTTGCCTCTGAACTAAGATATAGAAGGCACATTTCTGGACAGGAATGTGAAATAGTGCAAACCAGAGAGTGATGAAGGAGAGCAAACAGAGGAGAAAAGGAATTTCCATATACAATTTTTTAGGAGAAGCTGGAAAAGGACAGGAAAAAAAAAAAACAAAAACAAGGAGAAAGAAAACTACATCCAGCAAATAGTGAAAGAACAATAATGAAGGTTAAGGAAAGAAACACAGAATAGCCACACTTAGCATGATTATGGACACCTCTTAGTACATCTGCCAGGAAGAGAAATGAAGGGAGCAGCAGCTTTTTAAAGAGTAAAGCTTTTTGCCACTCCGGGTTTAAAACTGACACATAATGCAAACAAGCAATTATTCATGCAGATTTTGGTCTTAACAATACTAGTGAAAGCTCATAATTTTATAAATAGAATTTATAAGAGAGTAAGAGATAGGGTATGCAGTGAAACCAGACTGATTTCTGTGCTCCACTGAGAAAGCCTCTCAGTGCTGAGGACAGGAGAAGAAATCACCAGAGTGAAAATGGATGTGCCAGTTCCATACAGGAAAGATTTTCAGAGTCATGGACCATTACAGTGCCTCCTATGAAGAGAAGCTGAGATTAGACTTTCTTATCAAGAAGAAAATGTACTACTCTCCTCGCTGAAGTAATACATTATTTCTGAACAGCTCCAGATCTTGCTTCAAATCTACCACATCCTTCTTACCAAGCAGCTCCAGATCCATCACAAGTTACCACTCAAGTGTGAAACATAAGAGAAGTTTGTTGGTAGAACCCAGAAGACAGAAAAGAAGAAAAGAGTGACAAACTGAACTTTCCATTCACAAGAACCAGTCAACATGTTTCTATAAATGACTAATCAGACATGAGTGAAAAAATACTACTTCTGCTAAAATGGATCAAGATAATCATACAAGGTTATGAGACTGCAATATTGCAAGGGAAGAAAAAAAAACAAAAACCACCAAACAAAATAAAACACAACAACAATAATTGGTATTAACACTATCCAGAAGGCCCATGGGGGCTTAAAGCCACTTTTATTAATACAGATTGTTCAGTATTTAGTGATTTATGCTTGTAAAGAACTTTATAAAAGGTAAGAATAGATGACTGGTTGACTAAACTTTGACTATACAAAATGAGGGGTTTTTTTCTCCCACTCTCTCCTCTCACAAAGGTAATTATGTAGACATGGTCTTCAAAAGTAACATCACCATGTCCTACAAAATGTCTATTTAGCATGTTGAAACCACTAAATACTCAGTATTACAATTGCAAATGGGAAAAAAATAGGTTTTTTTCCTAGTCATTCTTATTACTTTTAATTCTCCGAGTATTTCTTCATATGGAGAAAGACACAAATGGGAACTCTCTCTGTATTTTTATTATCTGCTGTTGTAACAAGTGCTGAGAGGATGGAAATTAAAGAGTTTGTAATGCCCCCTGTCCCTGGCCAAGGTCATTAACCCAGCAGAACACACATTATCTGCTGTGTCTCAGAACTCTATTTTGTGAAGTTTAAAATAAAACCCTTAAAAGATCCTCGAGCAGGGCTGCCTTTGACATCTTAATGCAATCTCTACTGTTAAGCCTCCTAGCTGATTTCCTATGTAATATGTGCAAGATTTCTATGCAATTCCAAGCTTGTTTCCTACAATACATAAACGACAGAATATCTCAAGTGCTGTGTCTGCTCCGTGTAAGCCACAAAGTGTTTTTCAAGTAATCATGGAATCTAAAGTGGGTTGCTTACCATGACTGAGTAATGTATTTCAGAGATAGAAGTGCTTTTGTATATATAACATTATGATTTTCCCTTTGATCTCAGCTATCACATTTAGAAGTATCCTAATCTTGGAGTTTTATAGATCCTCTTGAAAGTTTATCAAACAAAGCTTTCATGAAACATAAACATATTCTTGGGTATACCACATATTCTTATTTATTCCTTTTGGAAATCATGAGTCTAGTCCTCTCCAAGATATTTTTGAGCAAAGGTCACACCTCTTTACTGTGCTTCAGATAACCCATTTAGAAAACAGCCACTATCTCCTTACACTGTTGTGAATTTTTGAGTTTATTTAGGTAATTAGCCAATATGAATAGACAAAAAGCATCCCCAAAAATATGACACATACTGCAATAAACTATGTGCCTCTATAGAAAACAAGTTATTTACAACAGTTTCAAAATTAAATTGGCTCCAGCAAAACAAGATTAATTGTTTTTAATGAACAAAGCCAATGTCAAAAACATGGAAAATTCAGAATGGCAGAATCCACATTTCAAACTTTTCTCTCTACTTCTTTTTTTAATGATAATGAGTTGATTGACATCCTCCCCAGAGGGGCAGACTTCTGAGCACTGATAATATCACAAGCAGCTGAGCAGATTCTTTCACTAACCATTTGAAATTGCTGGGTATTGTAAGGTATTCCTCTGCTAGTGCTGACAGTAATGAATACCTAGTTTTGCACAGCTTCAACCACATGGGGGAATCACATTTTACTGTCTTCAATTTTCAGCTGGTAATCTCATACACCAGCATATTTAATACCCTTCTGATTTATAACAGAACACCCACTAATATCTTCCCAAGCACACATTTTCAAATCCTTGTACTTGAGGACTTCACAGGTGGGGGGTAAATTGCAAGGATTTGCCTTCTGAAGGTTTATCAGGAGTGCTGTTACCCCCTACCTGTGTGCCTCTCTGTCCCTGCCATATTATAGACCCCGAATTGCAGAATCCACCATAAATCTTAATTTTCTGGGCTTCCTCATGGGAACAGATTTTACATCTGGAATTGAACACACAGCTCCCTGCAAGAAATGAACATCTTTTCCTTCCCACCGTGTGTGTGTCCCCAGAGAAACAAAACAATTAAAGCTCACAATATCTAGGTGTTCAGCCACTCTCAAGTGTTCACTGCTGTTATCAATGAGCTGCCAGTCCAGGTGACTTTCAGTGACATTAATATCATTCCATAACATCCCCAGAACTGTGGGCATCCCTTTGTCCCAAAGAACTGTGAGGATGGGCTCTAGGATCTAAGTGACACTTTCAGCTCCTGTCAAATCACCTTCAAAGAAGTCATGGGGTTTTATCCATGTCTCCAGATCTGTTTTGACAGCACTAATGGCTGATTGTTGCTCTAACTACCCACATAACATGTCATAACTCTGTTAGAACATCTGTTATTAATTTACATTGCTAAAGAGCCAGCAGGAGCTGCTTTGTTTATTTTCCAGCAGTTCTTGCTGTGTGGATGCTTGGGAGAAATGATGCAAACACTGCTCACCTGGTGCATATTCAGGCCCTTTTCAGTGGCTGAGCTGAGAGTGTGGAAAGCATCTAATAGGAGGGGACAGCTCTGCTTCTTTAATTGCAGGCAACACGTGAACCACGCTGTCTGTGGAAGCAGATGGGTTCTGACAATAATTTTTCAAACCTTGCTGAAATGCCACGCTAGTCAACACGAGTGAGGTTGTGATCATTCAGCTATCAGAGCAATCTGACTTGTTCAGCTCTCTCTTTTGCAGCACAAAGTCCTGGTCTGATGTTAGCTGTGTTTGAAATAATTTCTATTGTCACTCAAGACGCCGTGGTCCTAGAAGTTATGAAAGATACATCAGAAGCTTCTGATGTGCTTTTGGCCTTTGATTTCTATCCAGGCTCATAAAACATTTGCAAATGGTTCCTCTTGGGAATGCAACACTCAGACTGAACTTTATATAGAAGCATGTAAATGCTTTCTTTCCACAGCTGAACAGAGAATAAAACACAACCAAGGGTTTGTCTTTGTGATCAACTTCACAGTCCAGCCCTAAGTTCTGGTACCCTGCTTGTCCAAACTGAACACAAATCAATTCAATTCTAGGTTCTTGAAGTCAATCCACCAGTTTCCACCAAAACAAAACTAAGTTGTTTCAAATGTTTTACTCCAGGGACAGTTATCCACATTTCATTATTTTACTATTGTGGATAAGACTGTGCTGCCTTGGTTCTCCTCGCTATGTGCAGTCCTCCAATTCTATATCACAGTATCCACTGTATCCTAAAATCTGCCCTTCCTGTTGTGCTCCAAAGCATGCAGTGCAGACTTTTGGCTCTCACGCTAGGAAAAAAGCCAAAAAAACTTCATTTATAGTCTTTAGCAATATTTCAGGCATTCTGAATTAGGCAAGAAGCCACTCACATACAAACAACCTTGTTTAAGGTGCAGCTGTGGGACCCAGGGGAGGTCTGGATCAACTTCTAAGCAGTGCTGAGACACTTGCCTTCCAGAGCAATCCCACATTTTTCTTTTCAGAGGCACCATTACTGCACTGCTGGCTTTTGAACCCATATTGCCATGGCAAACACTGTGCATTGTCTCGTTATTATTTATGCTTTGAAGGATTCTGTAGGCAATTATTTCAAAACAGAGGTATTTGCATTCTTGAGGCTGAAACGAGTCTGTGGAGCTTGGAATTCATAATTCAGCTAAATCAGTGCTTGCATTTGACCACTGCAGGGTTATGCAGCTTTTCTGGGATGCTGTTGTTGGCAAGATACTGGAGGGTCATTTTTGGATAGGAGAGATGATGGGAGCTGGGGCCTCACAGGCCACTTTTGACAGAGAACAAGGAAGGAGCTTTTGTCACTTCTGAGTGACAGCAGGAAACCTTGGGATACAGAACTGACTTGGTAAAAATGACTAAAACACAAAACAAAGGTACCTAGTTCAACATTCACACAGCTCAACCCTCCTTAGCTCTGCAAGAGTCAATGAGTTTAACAGGAGGTCACATATAATCAAGGGCATTGTCATCTGCTGAATAAACTGTGAGCAGTGAAAAGTTTATCTGAAGCTCATAGAGCTGCACAGATTTTAATGGCAGCAAACAAATGGAGGGCAAAGGGGGCTGTGCTTTAGGCTTCACTAACTTTCTAACTTGTACTGTCTAGAAAATTATCACATTACCTTGTAGAGAGCCTCAGGATCTGCCAGTTCTTTGTAACAAAAACATGGCAATGTCTAGACATCAAGTATTTGCACCATCAGTGTGTGTTCATCCCCCCAAATAGCTCTAATACTGAGAATTTTTCCAGTTACTCAATATATGCTGTATGTACCACAGAACAAGTAAAGTGGTTTCCATACATTAATGACAGCATAAACCTCACCTGTGTTTGTTCCTGTAAATTGTGCTGTACTGAGCAGGAAAAAAGCTTGGATCATAACACTTACATGCTATTTTCCAGAGCCAGACAATACCTTAGAGATGAACACAAGGCTGGGAAGCAACATTTTTTCCCAAGTCAGTGATTTGGAAGGTGGTGTGACACTGACATCAGATTTAAATACCAACAGTAAATTCTCCAAGAAGTAAAAGTGAAATCCTGTCAGCCTGAGTTTACACCAGTAAAATCATACAGTAAAATCCTTTAGATGCCCTTCACTCCTTTTTTGGTTTATCTCCAAATTTTACCAGGGTGATTTTTCTACACAAATTGAAGTACAAACCCAATTTTTCATGACTGGATGTGGTTTAGCAGATATTGTGACGTTAAAGAACATCTTGCATTTTATCTTAAGTTGTTCATCTGATGTTCCTGGCTATTTCTGGAGGGATATTTGTTACACAGCTTTGCAAGTGACCCATAAGCATTTGTGTGTCTACCAGGACATGACATGGCCAAATGAAATTGCATTGACAGCTGCATACAAACATATTTTTTTGGCCTAAGAATAGATATATAAATGCTTGGGAGAGGTCCTTAGTTTCATATTTATTAAATAATCTAAATGATCGAATTATGAATAATCTAAATTATTTAATAAATAAAAATATTTATTAAATAATCTAAATTATATATCTAAGAATATATATGTAAATGCCTGGGAGAGATCCTTAGTTTCATATTTATTAAATAATCTAAAATGTTGTGGAACACAAAAAAAGAAAGCTGCCACTTACAATCGCTTATCAGATTTCTGCACAACTGAGAGTGAGATTTATTTTGTTATTGTATCTAATTTCTTGCTAATATTTTAAATTTAAATAAAGATACCCTTGCAGTAGAAACACAGTTGCTGGGATTTTTCAAATCCTGCAAAGGCTTTGATGGCACTGTGATTACTTGAGTAGCCATAGAAAAATGGACAAATTGAAGGCTGGTAGGCAACAGGAATAATCAAAGATGAACAAAATAAGTAACTCCTTTGCACTGACAGATTATTTGTTGGTAAAAAAGGAAAGCAAGGATATGGGGTAAAATACAATTTTAATAGAAGGTTAGTTGAGTGCACTGCAGCAAGGAATTTGAGTGCAATGCAAAATTGCATATTGTTTCACTTGGCTTGCACATGCTTTCCTGCCATGCTAATGAGGAAAATGTCTTTAAAAGATCAACAAAGAAATATGAGTTTGTACCAGAGAATTAGATTTGGACGCAAGGTCATAAAATTTAGGTCACACAGTCCAGTGCACAGAGCAGTGCTGATAAATTCTGACAGAGGTGGTAATCAGTTAGGATGAAAGGAAAATAAAGAATTAAGGAAAACAACAGTTTTCACACGGCTGTGGTGCACTAAACAATTTCTATACTCAGATGCAATACAAATAGCTTGAAAGAAAAGGCAACCTGGAGTGTGATAGCCATTTAGCCAAATGCTCTGAAAGCTGAAGGGCAATGCTCAAATCCTTTCTGTTTTAATAAATAACACTGGTATGAAACCTGGGACAAAGAAGATAACCAGATGAGACCCATACAGCTTAAAACAAAGAGCTCAGATAGAAATCAAGTTACCACATTGCAGACTGCAGAGTTTTCAGAATTTAGAAGGTGCCATTTTCCAGTAGCATGCCAGAGTCAAACTAAGATTATCAACTACCAGAAAGCACATCTGAATTAAAATCATGTGTAAAAATCTAATACAACTCATGTCCTTCTAGTATTTTCCTTCCTTGTATGAGTCTTCCTCTGTCTTCTAGCCTTACAGCCTGGTCCATACAAACTTAAACACAATGCATAATTTAATGTGTATATTAATGTTTAATATCAGAATATGATTCAGCATTGCCTAAAACTAATGAAATTTTCTGCAGATGAGGATTCTGCAAAAGAGCAGAGCCTCAACCAAAGCAAATATTAAAACCACATCATTTTCAGAATGAAATAACCACACATTCAAGTAATTCTAGTCTTTTGAGGTAATTCTTGCTAAGAAAGAAGAAAAAGGAAGGAAAAAAGGAAGGAAAAAAGGAAGGAAAAAAGGAAGGAAAAAAAAGGAAGGAAAAAAAGGAAGGAAAAAAGGAAGACAAAAAGGAAGACAAAAAGGAAGACAAAAAGGAAGAAATATTGTTTCATGTTAAAAAAAAGGTGTCAGTGTGAAACTATTTTTTTCCTTTTTAAAGTCACATGATGTAAGAACCTGTTGAGCATTCACCATTGGCTATTGGCAGTGCATAGAAGCAGAGAGGCTGTGCTGAAGGCAGAAGAGCAGCATATTTGTTAAATCCTGAAGTGATGTGATTAGAAAACTCAGCATTTTGATGGGGCTTACTAAGACAAACAACAAATGCTCTCAGCCAGGAGCTTGCCCATTTTAGAGCTGGAAGAAAGCTCTGCCTCAGTTTTCCTCCTTGCCAAAACAAGTTGAATTGGCAGGTTGTATTAAATGTCTCTTTGAAATGCCTTTTTTCCCTAAAAAGATCAATTTTTATTTAATAGGCTTGGATGGAATTACTTAGTATTTCCAGAGTCTAATTTGTTTACACAAAACAGAAGCTTATTTCAAAATCAGCACCATTCGGTGTCTATCCCTATTTTCATCTATCTAAGTCCCCCAAGGGTTGAACAGCTCCTGTACTCTTTACCAATCCTCCACAATCCTTTGGGAGCCCTTTTCAAAAACCTATTAAAAATGCTTCACTCGGAGGATAAACTCTGTGTAGCTTGTTTTGATTTCACCATGACCCTTCCAATTTCCATGTGAGGTTGGTATCTTCCCTGAATGCCCAAGAGTCTCTTATTGTGCCAGTGATTAAGACAGTCAGTTTGTCTTATATGTACCCATAGGCACTCTGCCAGCACCATGAAATCCTCTCCTCCCAGACATCCACATATCCCACTGTGTCTTCCTCTCACAAAAATATAGCTTGAAACAGCCTGGCTGGTCCTCAGCTTCCACCATTCCCAGAATGGACAGGATAGTCATTAATAACATTCAAATATCTTCACTTTTTGTAGCAATAATTTGGTGAACACGTCACAGACCAAGCTGCCAAAAAAAACCCCATTAAAAATGTATATATATATATATATATTACTGTCCATGTGTACAGACATTCTGAAGTGAGTCAAATACAGGACATTCCCAGAGCCTGGAAACTGGGAAAGAGATGATAAAAGTTTAAAGGTGTGTTGTGCCAGGCAGCCAGCACTGGCCATGGATCCAGCCAGGCTGCTGCCTTATTCTGCCTTGCCTCCTGCTCAGGGGGTAATTTCTGACAGAAGCTGTGAGTCACTGCAGAAGGTGCTATTTATCATAACTGTGTGTAGGAGACTGAGGACCCAGCTTGAATAAAAAGTCTGATTTGCATCTTTAATGTATGATAGTTTATATTTTAAGTTATTAATGAGTATGCTGATCTGAAGAAAGAAATTTGCTAAATATTTAATGTTAAACAAGCTTTGCTTAAACAAACTGGAACGGAAGAAATTTCTCAAGTTGCAATCGCAGCATTTTCAAGCCAGGAGTTTATCAATATTCAAATACTTACAGGAAATGTTTGGGAATCTAAAGCCACATAACAATCTTACATTTTTACAACACCTTTAAATCAAAAGGATGTCAAAGTGTTTAACAAACTGCAGGCAAGGATCATTTCACCTACAATTAAAGCACAGACATGGCTGCAATGAGCTTTGGAAGAGGTTGGGCAGCACAGGGGATCATTGCACAACAACACAGAAGAATAAAGCTGCTGCAACTTCAGAGACTCAGCATCAGTGGGGATTTAATCCTCAAGGCTTATGAATTCATATCAGCATGTCTGCAAAGTCAGGTCCCCACACAATTAAAGAAAATAAAATCCATCATAAATTAAGCAGATTGAAAACAACTAATAAAATATACAGAATATTGTGGCTAGCCTACGAGTGTACTTTGAGCAGCAGGATGAGACTGAGCTCAATATTTCTTTATTGAAATACGGTTTTTTCTCTCTGCTGAGAGACAATATCTTGGTAACAGACATATTCTGTGCTTCTGGTCATGGTGTAAAGTAAATTATAACTGCCCAAAACAATTATGCCTATCAATTATCAGCAGCTGGTCTCAACCTTTTTTCCCCACAAAAAAAAAAAAAATTAATTAAAAACCAGAAAAATTTTAAAAATTTAAAAATAAAGAAAAAATTAAAAATAATTAAAAACTAAAAATAAATTTTAAAAAATTAAAAATAAATTTTAAAATAACAAATTAATAAAAATAAATAAAATGAAGATAATAAATTAAAAAATTAAAAATAAAAATTTAAAAATAAATTTTAAAAATGAACTTTATTTAAAAATAATAAAAATAAAGAATAAAATAAATTTTAAAAGTAAAAAATTGAAAAAATTAAAAATAAAATTTAAAAAAATCAAATTAAAAAAAATTAAAAAATTATTTAAAAAAAATTAAAATTTGGTTCTTTAGATCCCAATTCCTGATGGAACAATGTCCCTTGCCTAACAGAGCATAAATAGAGCCTTGCTCAGTGGCCCTCTGACCCTGAGGTGCAGGAGCATAGTCCTTAATATCAGCTGGAAAAACAGGGACACAAAGGGCAAAGCCAGGAAGAACATTCACAAACCATTGCTCAGAATGACTTGCACTGGATTTGCCTCAGTATCTAATTTGGTTCTTCCTTTTGCTGTTTGAGGTATTTTTGATCTTCACTGATTGGCACTACAGCTCCATCTTTAAGGCTGAGTGGATTTCAAAACCACAAAAACACAAACCAACAGCAGTGATGAGGTGAAAGCACCCACTTCTTCAACCCTTGCCTCAAGGAGCCCTGATGGGAAACTAAGAGAAGGCAGTCCATCATAACACACCCCCAGTTCAGCTGTGATTTTGGTCAGCCTATTTTTAACCTCATTTAAAATAGGTTCAAGCAGAGCCATCCCTGCTCCTCAGCCCTGCAATCGGAGCAGTTTATGCATTTCACTCAATGATGCTCAATTTGAGAAATTTGCAGAAAATTCCCCCGGGGCACAGAGCACACCCTCAAACAGACTTCTGAGGGAGACCAGTCCTCACCAGGCTGTGATGTCAGGCCACTGTTTTCTCAGCACCTTTCCCTAAAATCCTGAATCTTTTTGTGTTGCACCCGGTATCCCCTGCCGCAGGAGAAAAAAGTCCATGCTCCTATATCAGCCCAAGTGCTGCCTTGTGGCACTCCCAGGAGAGCTAGACTGGTGAAAAATCATTCTCTTCAGGTTGAATTTGCCATCTAAGTGCTCTAAACAAAGCATTTCTGCATCAAAGGCAGCCCTAACAGAAATCTGTCCATCTGCACACAGACATTGCCTAGTCCTCAGCTCCAGCCAGTAAAATGCAGGCAAAAAGGATGTTCCACACTAAAGTTTTGTGAAGTTAAATGTGGTAGAGAATAGTAATTGTTCAGACACCATAGCAATGACATAGAGAGATCTACAGGGTTGCTTTTCCCTCTTAACTGTCCACCTTCCTGTTCCAACTGGAGATGCTCAGAAAGTCCATGAGAAGGGCAGAGAAAGTGGCTGCAGCACTGGAAGCAGGCAGCCCCCATCCTGCCCCCAGGTTTGTGATTTCACGATGAATTGGCACTTTGGGCAGGCAGCTGAGGATGAGTCAGTGCTGCTCCTCAAGCATGACCCCGCAGGAAGCCAGAGTGAGGCATCCTGATGCAGTTTACAATCCTGATAACTTATCTAAGAGTGATTCAGCCTTCTACTCTGCCCTGCTGGGAAAGAACAAAACCAAAAAAAAAAAACTACCAAAGAGTCAAAATGGAAAATTCCTTCCCAGCTGCACACATGACTTTAGGCTTGTCCTTTATACAAGCAAGAAGGGCCATGTTCAAGTGCAAAATTCCATGTGTTGTTCCCAGGTGGCAAAGGGCAGGTCTTGCCTTGTGTGGTGATTTCTCATGTGTGTGTGTGTGTGTGTGTGTGTGCAGCCACATGTGCACAAATGAACATTCCCAGGTGCTGGAGTGGCATTCATTATTAAAACTCTCAAAGGAGACAAGTAAATTAAAGAGTCCACTTAGCCTGGAATTTCACTGGAGGGCTTCTTTTTCATGAAATTAGGGCCTCTGATGGTGATAGATATTGGCTGGGCTGTTTGTAGGATTTTTTACAGCTTTTAATTAGCCAGGTTGGTTTATAGGAGCTATTTTATATCAGTCATCTCCAATGATTCTGTAGATTGCATATTAAAATTAAAAATTAATAAGTAAAGCAATCAGACCTGAAAAGACCAATATATTTCCAATGGTTATCTCAATAGATTTCTGGCTGTAAGTAAGAAAATCACTACCTAACATAACAGGCTGATCACAAACAGATCCTCTTCTCCCAGCTGAAAATGTGTGACTTCAAAAAGTGCTTACTTGATCTTTCAGCAACATTTTTCCAGCATGTCAGTGAAATGGTACAATTAATTCCTCATCAAAAAGAAATACAGCATCTCAGCCTTCCAATTTTGCTATTGCAAGGGTTTGATTTAACATCCTGAATGCCTAAACACTGCCAGGCAGCTGGGAGAGAATGGGATGCATTGAGATCTATCCTTTTTATTAAAAGCATATTATACCTTAAGGGAAGTGTGTTTTTCTATAGGGACTGCTGCACAATTTAATTACAGCAGACTGCGCTCTCCTTTTATGAGGTTTTTGGAGCTCAGGAAACACACTGTGATTCGTATCAGCACATCCTGCCCTGTCACACTGGAAGGGGCAGTTATGTTCTGCTCAGAAAAATAGTATGGTTGGCAAAAATTCTCTGGACAAACTGCACAAATGACAGCACACTGTTGCCTCCACAAGGGAACATACATCATCCCACTAACAAACTGTTACCCACTAGAAACATCTCAGGAACATGGGCTGGCTGAGGGAATGCAGCACCTCACTAAATCTTTTTTTTTTTTCCCCTATACAAGTCAGGCAACAGCTCTAAATTTCCAAAGTGGCATTTCATTTTTTTTTTTGGTTTTCAGGGGGGATCATATTTCACAGAAACAGAAATGCTGAAGACACCCTCAGGAGAAAAAAACCCATGCATTTTGTATATTCAATATGTTTCTTTTAAAATTTCTTTAAACCCTTTAGTTGCATAACACAATATTCTCATTTTCACACAAAGAGGGTTTAAATACTGCTGGATAAACCAACACTTAGGAAATCAAACTACTGCAGCCCTCAACTAAGGACAGAAAATAGACAATTTAATCTCAGAAGTGCAGTGAAATCTGGATCAAAGTTTGTCATTGCAGAAAATGTGCTTCTGCTCATCATGGCATCCCCATCTCATGAAAGGGAACTGACTACAGACTTATGTAAGTTCCAAGCTCATTAAGTAGAGCAAGGAAAAAGGGATTGGCTGGGAGTGGTAAGAAAGATTTTGTTAGTGACATGCTACTTCAAACACTTGCTAACTAAAAAAATCTCATTTTTCCTTTACTGCTGGGCAACACTTTCACTAAACAGCAAAAAGTTCCAGAAATGTAAACTGAGGGAACTCAGGCAAGACTGACAATCTTGGAGACTTGGTAGTCTCATGGAGACCTGATAGTTCTGTTCCTCTTGGTTGATTTTGTTTTTATCCCTCCAAGTAGTCCTCAGTATTATCAGAATGTGTGAATATGTCAGCTATCTTCTTTTCTCTAAGACAAATTTCCAGCCAAAGGATTTTTGAGAACAAGAGTAAAACTCAATTATCATGCATACTAACAACACAGAAACGAAGAGCAAAGAGAAAACAAAACAAAAATCCCACCAAACCTCAAAGTATTATTTTTAAGGTATGACTCATCCTTTATGATATCCTCCAGATTTGTTAATGCTTGGGATGTGTAAAATTGCTCATTTATTATCTGCCTTGTCCTATTGTCAGCTGTTTTTACTGCCAAGCAGTCATGTGCCAAATGTCCTTGCTCAAGCACATCACAGCTGACAGATGCTGCTGTCTCCCCAGCAATGGTGCACAAGGGAATGCTCTCCTCTCCCATCCTTGCTTCCCTCAAATCAGGAATCCTTTCCTCAAATCAGGAATCCTGCAGCAGGATTGCAGGAAGGACTGCCTCTGCATGTCCTCCTTCTCCACACTGAGCACCTCAGACAGCATTTTAAGGAGGAATTGAAAGGAAGAAGGGTCAAAATGAGCTCCTCAGAAGCTCCTTCTGAAAGAAGAGAGGGTGCAGGAGGTTTCTCTATGGGTAGTGTTGGCATGGACAGTTAAAATGTGCAGAATATCCACAGTGGGCTGAGAGAAAGCCCTGCTTATCCAGAATGCATACACATATTGTATGCCCTCAGCCTAGACACAGAAGGAACTCATGAACAATCCCAAAGTGTCCTTTGGCAATGGGACACGGGGTGGATGGAGGAATTATCAGCTCAGAATTGTCAAGCTCAGAGGTTGTGACTGCCCTGACTTGCACAATATATCATGTTAACATTACTTTCACACATTTGCTTCCCTCAAAGGACACAGATAATAATGTCCAAAGGCAATCTGACAAACTTTTAAAGGCATCCTAAAGAAGAAGAGTAATTCCTGCTAAGAAGCTCCCATGATTTCCTTCCATGCAGTAATAGCACCACTTCTCTGTATTGTTCCATGAGGGCTATCTGATCTGGAATCAGGTCTCCAAACAATTACACTGGAAGAGGAATAAATGGTGGGGAAATTGCACAGCACAAAGAAAGGGAAACCTTGTGTCTGAGCAGCTGTGCTGGCAGCATAGGTGTTGAGCCACAGGCTACTCTCGGTGAGGCCTGTGACATGGGATTTCTCTGGGCAGAGACCATGAAATTATTTACAATTTAAACTTGCATTATTAAAAAGTGGCTCTAGATAGTTGTGTCTGTCAGTCGTTCTCTTGGTTTTACAAGGTACTGGCCTAGTTGGAGGCCAAGTTATTAAAAAATAATCTTTGTTGTTGTAGTTATTGAACTGATGCTATCAAAAGGACTCTGATTTATAGCATGTGTCTCTAGGGAGGCTTTAGTCCATTTTTTTCTTTTTTTGCTCCTTTTGATATACATTCAAATTTGGTACTCAGTAAGATTCCATTTCCCTCTTCTGCTGTCTGAGTGCAGATTTTCAGGGTACTCTATTTTATTCACCCTATTCTCAAGTGAAGATGTGTTGTCATCTTATTGCAAAAGTTCCCATACCTTCTCATGTGCATCTCCTCACAGCACTGACTCCTTCTTCATCACAGCACAGCCAACAAACTCCAACTCTCTCCTCACCCAGCTCACCCACTCTTTTGTAGCACCCTTCTTATTGGACACAGCTGTGGCCTGTTAAGGGCAGAGCTGTTCCTTGGTTACACAACATTCTGAAACTGTGGGAGCAATATTTGTATGCTCCTGGAAGTTATTGTGCCTTGTTTCCCTGTTGCTGCTTCTGTGGGAAGGTCACCCACAGCTGTGCTGGCACTGACTGCTGCAGGGTCTGCAGCTGAAAACAGAATGACAAATCCTATTGGAACTGGAGAAGTTTGTTGGTCAGACTGCCTGTT
>JAHXMQ010012338.1:1851674-1864668 GCA_020466415.1 Ammodramus savannarum pratensis | reverse complement strand
CCTAAGGAAAGGATTTTCCATAAAAGATGTCTGTGACACCAGCCCTGACCAACCTCCTCTACAGAAAATTCACAGACACTTCAAAAGAAAACCTGTCAGGGTAAGGACTTTTCTCTTAACTGCTGCAGGTTGAATACGATAGAAATGGGGAAATGCTCACATTTTTTGATGGGTGCTTGGGTTCAGAGGAAAACATTTCTTATCTAGAAACGTCTGGTGACAGAGGGACCAAATGATCCCTTTCTTTCCAGTCAGCCAAGAAATGTGCCATCCTTCCAGTGTCTTTCAGCTCTTTTGCTGTAGCCAGGAACAACAGACACACGACAATGTGTAAGAACGAAAACAATAATATAAGCTTGGTATTGCTTTGACCCTTCCAAATTCAGGCTCAGCTGGAGGTCTGTGTGCAGACCAGCTGCTGTTTTATCCAAACTAGCTCACCCATCTCCCACCAAGATGCTAGCAAGCAACTGCATTGATCCTCTGGTATTCACACAGCATTTCTGTGATGCCTGTGAAGGCTGACTTAGAGCAGAGGCTGGATAGAACTGAAGAATAAAGTGGGGATTTATTGGAAAGCCTCAGTGGATACACCATGGACAGCACAAGAACCTAGCCAGAGCTACATCCAAGATGAACCAAAATGGTCACACAATGCATGACTGGTCCATGATGACCAGATCTAGGGCCTCATACTTCTCTAAGTTCTGGTTCATTAGTATATTGAAGTTAATTGTTCAATTATGACTTTAACTTAGGAAATCCCATCCTTCTTGTTTTTCTCTCACCAGTCCACCATTGTTTATGCTCTTAAGCCTGAAATACATCATTTATCCTTAATCCCCAACTAAAGAATAGTTTTATCTGCCTACTCTATGAAGAGACCTCACCATCCCCTGAAATAAAGCCCATAAGTATGCATTAAAGCAGTACAGGATCTGAAAAAATATAACAATTAAAACCTGAGGCATCATCTGTGCTCCACAGAAAAAAATATCTCACTTTAGACCACGCTCATCCAAGTGGGTTTTCCATCAGGAATCCACAGGTGTGAGCTCTTTGGCTCTGGTTCATTGTGTATCCCTTGGATGCCCGCTCAGACCTGTGCAGTGCTGACAATCTGTGTGCAGCATGGGGCAGCAGCAAACTCACCCAATGAGCCCCTCATGGTTCCTCCTGCAGTGACTCCTCCCTAAGCTCTGCTCCCTCCTTCGGGCTCTCCTGCAGTTTTCCTCCCAGGGGTGAAGGAGGGACATTTTACCACCCAAAGAAGTAATTTCACACTCCTCTCCTTGGGTCTCTCTCTTCCTGAACCCCTGGGAAGCTTTCCAGGATAATTGAGGGCCAGTTCCTGCCCCAAGGCTCCAGACAAGTTAAATAAAGGAAATGAGTGAGAACCTGGGAAGAAGAGGAGAATCCAGAGCAGGTTCCAGTGTCCTGGGGATTTTTCACATGGGTGAGAACCTGAGCAGAACACAGCATGCCTGCCATTTGCTCCAGATATCCACATTTCTGTATTGCTAATCAATATTCAGAAGACCACAGCACACAGAGCCACCACAAGCAGAACCTCCTCTCCCCCTCACCCTTGATTTAGGCTGACAAGTCTGGGTTTAATGAACTACCTGGCTACACCTCACAGTGGAAATCCATCATGGATTCCCAGTCCCTTTGGAGGAGGGATCAGGGTTTGCTTTGCTCTTGCATGCACGCACACAGTCCTCTGCAGAAAAGGAAAACAAATAGTCCTTAAAGCTTCTCTAAAATGATTCTTTTAGAGTTGCTGTCAGGAGGCCCAGCAGAGTCAAATGTGACTGTGGCCTCATCACCCTCTCAGCTCCAAAAACAAAGGAAAAGTTTAATTACCAGGCCTTCGCAGGAAACCATGCCACAGAAATATGTTTTGCATATTTACACTGCTACACAATTTGCTGAAATAAGTACATTTCTTAGCAGCTATTAAGAAAATGTGACTATCAGAATGATAATTGACACAAAGCAAATAAGGCCAGTGGCCATGAGCATATCTATGATGTACATTTTGTGATGGGCACATATAATGCAGGCAGAATTGCCAAACCACAGTGGATTATTATTTTTTCTTAAAACATTAAAAAGCAGAGAAGCTTGTCTGGGAAATTTGCTGATGAAGGAGGTTCCCAGAGCTCCCACTGCTTGGTGGGATCTTTATGATATCTCCAGCAGAAGGATGCATTACTTTAGTGCAGGAAGGTGGAAAGAATGAAAAACCGGGAAACCACAAGGCTTCCTTGGAGATACAGACTCTCTGAAAGCAAAACCCTGCTGCATTTTCTGTTCTGCTGTGGAGCCCAGGGTGGATCTCCAGTTGTGTTTGATTTACCTGACTTCATTTAGCTGTCACAAGGAGCCACTGCCCTCCAAGAGAGTCCATGTGACACACAGAGCTGACAGCTTCCATGGGCTGTCTGAAACACATCCTGGAGCTCAGGCTCCTCCAGCAATTACACTGTGATAAGAAATCATCTCCTGTAAACTTCAGCCCCAAGTAGCTGCTCACAGTCCGTTTGTGACAGTGTTTGTTTTCCCTGCTGTAATTTTTCAGACACTGTCATACTCTGTTTACTCACATTGCTGTGGCTTTTTGGAAGACTTAATTTTAATTGATATTTTACTGTTCCAAGGTAATTCTACACCATTATTCAAATAATATATGTGCACACATTTCTGTTATAAATATATTGTCAGATACATATGTTATAATATTGACTCTTCTTGAATTGTTTTTTAATGGCAAAGAAACTACTAATATATATTTATGGATAGAAATGTGTAGTGCAACCTCCACCCATCCAAAATAAATCATGATTTGTTCCTTAAAACCATCATTCTCCAAAATTGCTGTTTAATTAATCACTCAGTGCCCATGCTCTGGGGATACATGAATTTCTTTCATTTGATTAAGCTCTGAGACCTCAGTCAGTTTAGCACAACACCAGTAGGTGGAGTAATGGTAAAGCAAATATCTGCTTCAGCTATTTATATTTATAAACAGCCATTTTTAATATCTTTTGCCGAGATTTGCATGAACTAGTTGTACATATATATATTTATATCTGCCAGAAACATCTATACATAGAAAGATATATTACTTACAAGCACATACTTAAAAATATATAGATTAAAAGAAAATACTTAAGCGATGAAGCACTTCTTTGTCTTAAATCTAGCATTCTGTGCAGTTTCCCTCAATTTCTCTGTGTTGGGTGATGCATTTTGTGAATTGTGCCGCCAGAAACGAAACCCTGCATTCCCACACACTCAGAGAGAGCAGATCAGCGCCTGGAGGGAGCAAGGACTCTGGAATTGAGGTCAGCTGGGATGTGAGGGACAGCTCTGGTTAATAGTGTCGTGTCCTTGCCAACCTGAAGCTGTGCAGCGTGCCCAAAGCCTTCAGCACCCTGGGTGGGAGCATCATTAGCAGGACCTTGCTCCCGTGCCAGGGTGGAGGGTGGCTGCCCTCACATGAAATAAAAGTTTCTACGGATGCAGCTGCAATTTCTTTCCTCCTCTCCATTGCATAAAATCCTCCCAGCTATTCACCAGGACTTCAGATAAACACTAGCAACTTCCAAGATTTCAGGTAGGCAACAGAGCAGAGCCTTAACAAAAAGCTTAAGAGCTCAACAATCGCTGCAGCAGCTTGGTCTCCTAAAACAGTAATTTCATGCCTCAAATTAAAGCCACTCCCATAGGTGCTATCAAAATATAGAAACTTCAGAAAATGAAACCAATGTGCACTGAAAGAAATAGTCTCATTTATTTCGGCTGCAACCTGTAGTTTTTGCTCAGGCAAAATTCCTACCAGTCAGTTGCAGGTGTCTTTATTTTTTTGCCTTTTTTTTTTTTTTTTAATTTTCTTTCTGATAGAACAAGCAGGCACAAGTTCCTCAGTCAGTATAAGAAGAAAACTTCTCAGTTATTATTAATGTCTTTTCTGAGTCACCACATTCAGATAAGAAGTGCAGTACCCTTCTGTACAGCTATCTCGGAATGAGGTCTGAGCCATAATTAAGAGAATAACATTCTCTAATATCAGCATTCATTTTATAAGTAAAATGACTGAAACCGAGCTTTGATTGCATGCAAAAATAAAAAACTTGGTCAGGTTATCTCCATCATTCTTCAGCTAGGAGATTCACAAGAAAACCATATGTGCAGGAGTCTAATTTTGCTCTTAGTGATCATAATAAATTGCAAATACCAACACAAAAGGAAAAAAAAAGGACAAGATTTCCTCTGTGAAATTAATATAGGTCTAAAGAACTGTAAATATCAGTCTCATTATAGGCACTAGCAAGTATTGATAAGGTTATTTCCCCTATCACCATTTGTTTTATGGAGCTATGTGGGGATTATTAATATTAAAGCATCTCATGCTCCCTACGAAATTCACAAGTTCAAGAAAACATTTTCTCACATTAATTCTAAAATACTGAATCCATCTGTGCTACCTTCTCTAGGATTGCTCAAGCTCATTATAATTTTACTCTGATTCTGTTTGTAAATTACTTATGATTCATTTGGGGGTTTTTAATCCTTCCTGTATGCAGTTTCCAGTAAACCAAGAGTACCTGTGCTCTTGCCCCTGCAAATGCAAGCACTGCAGTACAATCATCTTCCACCTCCCTATTTTTCTCAGGGAGAAAAGGGGGATGTTCAGAATTACAGATATTTCAGACTAACCACCCATTTTCTGTCAGACAAAATACAGTCATACCCCTGAAAAACAAACATAACCTCAGCTTATACCAGAGAAAGCAAGTGAGGAAAAGATGAGGGTAAAATACACCACAATCATTCAATAAAAAGAGCTGGAATATTAAGGGAGTCACGAATTAGCATGTTCTCAGGAGATCGCGCTCAAAATATCTGACATGTTTTGACACGCATGGAAAGAGCAAATGAGCTTGAAAGTTAAAGTGGGAAGGGAGGCTTTGCACAGCTATTGCCTCATTTTAGGGCTGTGTTCTTCAAGCTCCTGTGCCCCTCTGGCAGCTCCTGCAGGTGGAAGGAGCAGCCAGGGCTCACCCTGCACAGGAGGGGAGGTGCGCTCCAGCATGGCCCCCTTGGGCAGCCAACAAAGCAGAGGACAAGAGGAAAAGCCCCCTCCAATATCCCAGGCAGGTGCAAGGCAGCAAGGATGGGGCCAAGATAGAGATGGATGTGCTGCCCAGGGTTGTTGTGGCCTTTTCTCAACATCTAACCCCAGTTCACCCTCTGCACTGCTCCTTTCTGGCTGCTGCGTTGGCCCTTCATTCCTTCTTGCTTTGAAGCAGCAAAAGGCATTACTGCCTGGGAGAGAGAACCCCACCTTTTTTAGCAGCTGAGTGCATGAAATTCAGCTCACATCTGAGCATTTGGAAAAAGGCAGTGCAGAAGGGGTAAGCTCATATCACACACTGGCACTTATTCTTCTGCACATCCCTCACCCCCAGCAGAACAGGACCTACTACCTGAATTTCAGGCTTGTTTTTTCAATAGAGACAAAAATGTCTTTCTTCTTCTTCTCCCTGTGTTTCCATCTTAATTGAGAGCAAAATTGTTTTCTGCAGAGGCTTTTATTCTCATCTCAGGAGGATTTAGACTGAACAGGAATTCCCCCAATTTTCAAAATGATCACCTACTGTTAGTCCAAGGTTACAAGTTGAGAGCTCAAAAACCAGAGCTATTTTGAGAAAAATCATACTATCTGCACTAATTTTCTAATCAATCCATGTACTTGTCCCTGTTTCATTCTTTTATCTTCCCCTTTCTTTTTCAGGTAGTGATTTTTATAGATTGTGAGAAGGGCATTGACCCTCCTGTAGCCTCCTATCTTCTCTATCTTGACTTGGAATCCTGTCCATGGGGGAGAAAGAAAAAAAAAAAAATCCTGTAGCATTTATGGCAAGGGCCTTCTCCACGGATGACAGAAAAGATGAATCAGGTCAGTTTTACACTCCCTTAATCTGACTACAGAGTTTTCAGATTAGCTCCTACTTGCCATTCAGAGTTATACACAGCGTAAGGTTGGGAGGTCTGACCTGAGGAGCTAGGTGATGATTTAGTGTATGTATTTGCCCTTTTGCTTTGTTTATTGATGTCTCCAAGTCCAGGCAGCCTCTTTGCATAAATCTTATCTGATATTGCCCAGAAAGGAAAGCCCACAATACAGCAGGTCCTTCTGCTGATGCTATTCCATAATGCTGCATCTCATTTCTGTGCCTGAGAGGGGCTGGGTCTCTGTGTTGTGGTTTGCAGCATTTCATACATTACTCCCTGGGCTCACAGCCATGGAGAAAAGAGAGTTTGGAAACCAGAAGGGAAGTGGGTCTTAGTCAGGTTTTCTATGAGGCAGAAATCAAGGGCAAAGCTCTTGGCAGAAAATGAGATGGGAGAAAGTGAAGTGGGGGCAGAGGGGCATGGATAAAGACAGACCTCTTCTGAGAACTTGAATATACTGCTGGTGAAATCCAATATTTAGCAGAAATATTTTTTTCTTTCTTAAAAGAACTGTAAAAAACTAACAGAGACCTGCATGCAAATCTTAGGCTTATAGATTAATTCAGGTTGGGAGTGACCTTGGAAGGTCATCTGCTCCAACCTCTGGCTCCAAGCACAGTCAGAACTGAATCCATTCCCACTCTGCATTTGTGAACAGGCATGTAATGAATACCATATCCTCAAGCAAGTGTCCTGGTCCAAGAAAAAAAAAAAAAAAAATCACATCCTAAAGTAGCTTGACATCTGCAAGGTAAAGGATGCATCCAGCAGTAGCTAACATAGGTATTCATTACACTATCACTTCAAAGCACAGTTTTCACATGTTAGCAGCAGCCTTCTTACAGCTTTGCCTTATCTGCAACAGCACAAAATCTTAAGTAACATGCAGAAAAATGAGCTACAGCAATGCTTCAGTGGTAGGGGGATCAGAGGAAACCTCAAGAAAGATGTGAGGGAAACGTCCTTGGAGTCCTCCTAAATTTTCTATACAGAACTGCAAAATATGCTATAGCAAGAAGCAAGATTCCCCACAGAGCTCATGTAAATGAGAGCTCTAAAAATGTGTGCTAGATACCAGAGGATTTGTTCATTATTAAACTTATATTGTGTTTACCTGTGTAGTGAAGATTGAGGAAGACTTAATTGCATGCTATGTCCTTGCCCTCTGACCTTCATGTTAATTACATTTTGCTGCAGTGAGGAATAGATGCACCATTTTCTCTTATTTCCCTAGGACTGAGACAGTTATTAATTCCTAATAAGATAGCTTTTTCCATCTGCACAAGGCTATATTTCCTTTTCATTGCATGCACAGTACTCCCAAAAGCTTTTCATTTGCATATATTGGAGATCACTTCACCCATTTAGCACTTGCAAAGTAAACTTGCTTAGAGCCACTGTGTGGCTCTGATTCTGATCTGGGGTTTAATCTCTTCCTGGTCTGTAATTATAACACCCACAGAAATCAGCCAGATGAGGAGGTATGTGTATATATATATATATATATATATATATATATATATAAAATATATTATATATATATATACATATGTATGTATGTATGTATAAATTTCTATATATTATATATATAAATATTATATTTTATATATGTTGTAGTACATATATTATATATGTTATATTATATATATTATATATGTTATGTTATATATAATATATATTATATAAAATATGTATTTTTATACATATTACATATATATATATAATCTCCTCACACATATAGGAATGCATGAGAAGCATGGCTGCCTGATGTCTTCACTGAGATTCATTTTTTTGAACTGTTAAATGTAAAGACTGATCTTTAACATGCTTCCCACTCTTCCTGTGGAGCTGTTATTGCCATGTCCTGTGGCTTAGTTTCCAACAAAGATGAGGCTCTGTTCTGCATAAGTAAAGATTTCCTTTTTTTTTCTTAAATCTTTAAGAATGTTCTTTTTATTTCAGATGGGATATTAATTGAAATTATATTCTACTCCCATCTTCACCTACTAGCTTAATAGTCATCACATTGCACAAATTATTTTTAATACCTTGAAAAATTCATTAAGTGAACAAAAGATCCTGACATAAGTCATAAGATTTTTTTTTCCCTCAAATGTGAAGTTAATAAAAAAGGACTCTAGAATATTAAGGTCTACTTCTTAAGCCAACTTTCTTCCCATTTTATAGAAGGGTCTTTCTGCTTATTTGCAGCAAATTTAGACACTAAGCTCTGACTAAAGATATTATTAAATCAGAGGATTTTAACATGTGTGGACCTTCCAGCAAAAAAGGAGATTTTGAGAGTAAGACTTGTTTTCTTTGTTAAGAGGCTGGGCACAGAAGGCAGCAGTTAAGCTCCTTCTTAGGTTTCCAGCAGGGGGAAAGCTGCCATTTATGAGAGGACTTCAGTGCTCACAAAAGTTTCTGCCATACAGGCAAACAACATTGGATGGAGAGGCAAAGAGAAAGCATGGCCTGTGCGGTGCCAGCGGAGGCACCATGCCCTGCTGGAGCCTGCAGAGGGGCTGACAATCACTTGCTGCCACCAGCACAACTCATTTTCTCTGAACTGCCAAGCATGAAGATGATATCCTTGTTTTCCTCTAAGTTCAAGACAGTGCTGGTGTACCCAGGTGTGGTTATGCCCACGTGTGCTCTGACTCAGCGCCCCAATGAACCAGAATTATCATCAGGCTTCCCTGCTGATGATGAAACAAACAAACAAACAAAAGTCTAACAAAACTCCAAACCCAAAAAACTTCATGCCTTTTTTTTTTAAATTCCTATTTCCCTCACCTTACAACTCCAACAAGATTTAGCATTTGAAGGAATTGATCCACTGAAAGCCTGCAATAACATGGATTTGGGATGAGAGGCAATTTGTGTTTTGTGGTAATCACTGAGAACCGAGCAGCAGGGCAATGGACACATCCATCTATCCTCCCACAAACCTATTTTCTTCAAGTCTTCCCTAACCCAGAAAGCCATTTTAAATTAATTTTCCACTCCCTGGCCAGTAGCAATTCAGCTTGCCTTGCCAGGAGCTGTAGGGCAGGACTGGTGAGGGCAGGAGGACACCACATGCATTGTCACAGTCCCTGCACTACCCAAGGCCATTGTGAAATGACCAACAGGAATTTAGTCCATGTTAACACTTAATAGACTTACCATTAAAAAAAAAAAAAAAAAAAAGGAATTACCTTTTTCATGAAAAGCTCTTTTCTTTCACTGTTAAATCTCTTTTTGCATACAGTGTAAATATCGAAACTGGTAGATGTTTACTTACAAAGCATTGGTTTTTTTCCTACCAATTTGGACTTTTCACATATAGCTAGATCAGTCAGAAATCAATAGAATTCCTCACAGATGAGCATGAGTAACTCATTGTGTCATATCTTGCTTTTTCTCAAGTTTCTCTACATTTGTAAACTCCATTTGACTGGTGGGTAAAATTATCCTTTCCAGGGAGTCAGGGGGCAACTGCAAGAGAAAAAACAACTGCTCATCCTTCCCAGGCTTGACTTGGAATCCAGTGGGACTGAGCCCATGTCTAAGTGCTGTTTCACGTGAACTGGCACCCTTCATGGCTCCTAAAGTTTCATGAGCGTGCATTTGTCTGACTGTGCAGTGCAGAAGTGGTGGGAAGGTTAAATAAACCAAACACATCTGAAACTTCTTTTCCCTTGCTGCATTTCACTGCATCAAAAAAATGCCTCCACTTAAATGCAACCAAGCCTTTCATAAAAGAATCACTGCTTGGCTGATTCTGATACAGCTGTGAAAATACTTCTACAGCTCACTTTAGTAAAGGGCCCTCCATAGTTGAGGTATTTATCCAGCTTTGCTAAACATCTCACCTTAACAGCAGTGGTTGATTAATCAAAACTGTTTGTAGCACAGAAACATATTAAATAATAATAAACTAATAAAAATAACAAAAAAAACAAAATAATAATAAAATAATAATAAAATAACAAAATAATATAATAAAAATAACAAAATAATAAAATAATAATAAAAAAATAAAATAATAACTCTACCCATCCCTTTAACACATATGACATATGTCAGGGCTTTTTAACTCTATTTGACTGCCATATCCATGTTTCATATTGTAGAGGAGCATCTAGGAACCTTATGGGGTAGGATCATGAAAATGAATTAAATCCTTGGTCTTTCTACTCTGATTTCCAATTACTGTTCAGTTTAGTCATGCTATTCTCATATATGATGGAGGTAATTCACTATTTTTTCCAGTAAAACAAGTTTCTGCATTGCTAATCAAACAAGGTATACTAATAGCAATTTGTTTGGTTTAGCCTGAAGTCCATAAGATCTCTGAAAGGTTTAATTCAAAAAAATTCTAATAGTCCACGTAATTTCATCAAGGAAAATTAGACTAAAGCTACCAGTCCAAATAGGAAAGAGAAAACCACCAAGTTTGATATTTGATACAACAGCAGAACAAGAAATGAAGATATTACACACTACTACCTTCATCATCTAAGATTTCAACCTTTTTTCTTGGCTTGGAGCAGATTTTTTTTTTAATTCATGGATGGCATCACAAACTTTGCAGCTGCAGGCCTCAACACCAGGTTAAGAGCTGCATAATGAGGCCAAAACTGTTTCTACTTTTGTCATTTAGTGCACATAGTCTTAAATCCAAACAGGGTTGTTAAAGATTAAAAGCAAAATAAATGGTCTTAAAAAGCCAGATAAGCTAAATTGTTACAGATTATCCACGTCTCAGTTCAAAATCATTAATGGCTCTCAGAGTAAGAGATTAAAAGACAAAAATAACCTAATTAGAAAAGATTTACAGTGGGGAGTTGAATTATTTGTGCTCAGAGCAAGGCAGGATTTGATCTGAAGCACATGACAATGCATTGGCAGTGATGAGAATGACCAGGAATGTTAACTAGCACAGCTCTGCCCTAAACCAATCAAAACTGTGTGAAGAATAGCTGAAAACATTTTGGATATGGCACCTGGCATATAAAGTCTGAGAACTTCACTCACTTTGCACTGTCTGAACAAAAGGAATGTTTAATTATGAGCTTTCAGAGATTTCTTTCACTATACCTGTACTATGCAGAGCAGTGAATTTCAACAGCGATTTTCAACAAAAGCATCTATATTTATAAGCAACTCTTATGCTATATTTGTGAAGGGAATTCTGAATAAAAGGTAGCTATACTACTGGTGTTGGATGATTTCTTAGCCATCAGGAGGGAAGCTGCAAAATCATTTTGACTGAACTGAGCACTCAAGGGTAAATTCAGATTTCAGTTACCTGTGTGTAATGCCAGTGATTTGCATTCAAGAAGCTGTGGGTAGAATCTGGCCTCAAGGAAATAGCTTGTGTTAGTGCCATAACCTTTGTTTTACAGGGAGTGCAACATTTGGCCCAGAGGAAACATCCACCTCTTGTAAACCAGGTAAGCAAATGGGCAAAAATCTGCTCAAGACATCACCAGCATAAATCAGAAATAATCTCATTTCCATTTAAAAAGAAACTAACACTGTATGAAAGAGAAGCCAGCATGGTTGTTCTGATTTTGGTATTAGAGAGGGATTTCAGATTGTACTCCTTCAGTGGGTGACTAAGGTCTGCCTTTTTCATTCAAATTGATTTGCAATTTACCCATTAGATGCTGATGGTTGGAATCTAAAGAATTTATTTCTAGATTTCTTCAGCTATTAAATTTTCCTGTAATCAGCTTCACCCATTCACGGCTACAGCAACACTGCTCAATGCTAATACCATCAAGATCTCTGCCTTGGTTAAATATCTCAGAGTGGGGCCAGAACTTTGTGCCTTCCAACTCTTCAAAAATACCAAATTGTGACACTGTCAAGTAGAAAACATTCGGGGAGTAGAATATAATATCCTTAAGAACAATGTGTTAAATTAAGAGATGTATTTTTAAATCCTTTTTCAGTGCAAGATTGCTTACATTTCTGGTAGTGTTCATGCTTTCACCATTATCCTAATCTGCATTTTTATATGTTTGGCGGGTCACTCTCAGCTTATGTCCACTGCATAAAATGATGCTGAGAAAAGCCTCCAGACCAAGGCTGAAGAATTTCAGTGTACTTTTTGCTCCTGCCAGTGGCCCATGGCTGGTCACAGGACAGCCAAGCTGCATTAAATCTGTTGTGTATTTGTATTGCTGGTTCTGGCCAGGGGGCACTGCACCAAGATGACACCCACTGCCTTCCTTAGCCAAGCTCCATTGGGAATGAGTAACAGAAATATCCCTGTGGGCACACTTCCCCTTGCTAGCATGCTGCCTAAAATTCCAACTCAAAATGTAGCTGGTATCACAGTATTTCTCACTTTTAACTACAAGTGAAATGCTTATCTAAATATGCTAGCACTTCTTCCTTATTTCCTGTGGTTTAATCACCTGGAAAAAGAAGTTAAAAAATAATTTGCTTATCATTTTCTAGTTTATTTTTAACACTGAATCTGTGCAAGCATATGACTTAACTGCCACAAGGACTTGATGCAGCCCTAAATGCTGCTGTGAATATTTCTCTTCTTTCCCAACTCCTACCTGATCTACAGGTAATGCTTCAGGTACTAACACAAGGAATAATTTGCTAACTCATTTTAAACACAAAGAGGATTAAAAATTTTTCAAAGAGGTTATATTCAAACCAGTATGAAAAGAGTGAAAATAAACCTACAAATACCATAATTATTTTTTTTTAGAAACATCTTTGGACAGTAAACAAATGGACATTCTATATTTATAGCGATGGACAGCCACAATATAACAAAAAATAAAACCACATGAATTTTTGTTTAATTGGTCTCTCTGGACTTGCTACTGCATTAAAAAGGAAAAAAAAATAGACCAAAACTAAAAAGGAGAAAAACCCAAACCAACAAACAAAATATTTCTAGGCAACCAACCAAAAATAAAAACAACCCCAAAAAAAACCCAACAAACAAAAACCC
>JAHXMQ010012338.1:1835852-1851574 GCA_020466415.1 Ammodramus savannarum pratensis | reverse complement strand
GAAGAATCAGTTTTGTCTGCTTTAGTCTATTATAAAGTCATATTATTCCCATTTGAAGGAGATGCATCATCTGCGAGGACTCCATCTAGCTCATCCTTCCAGAACATGAGCATCTTTCCATTTTCACTTCCTTGCACAGTTTCTCACATATGCCATGTAATACTTTTCCATAGGGGGAGGAAAAAAATTAGAGATCTACCAAGATCTAGAGCTAAAGAAAAAATAGAGACCACCAAGAATCCTGTCCTGCTGAGATGGTCACCTGTGCTCCACAAACCAGAGATCTTTGTGCTTGCAGAGGTACATAACTCAGCAGGTTTTCCTTTTGTGTACCTACCCAAATCCCACACGCTTCACAAGCAAACAGAGCCTGTGGAAAACACTGTTTCAGCTGACAGGAGGGCTCCAGCTCACCAGGCTGGTCCCATCAGCACACAGCACTGATCCCTGGGTAACCAAATGTGAGTTTGGCTGCAGAAATTTCTCCGTGTGCAAAGAGGAAAAATCACGCGCTCGCTTTTTCCAGAGGGCCAGGAGCTAAATTAAACATTGAGTGCTCAGCTCCTGCCTGGAGAACCCAGCATGGGGATGGCTGTGATGGCACACCTCAGCTCACCTCTTTCCTTGCTCTGCTGAGCCCTGGAAAATTGCAGGGAGTAGAGCTGGGTAACCTCAAGCCAGCAGGGCACCTGTGCAACCCACTCACTCTGAGCTCTGTGGTTTTCAGCTTGGCTGTTCTTTCTCCATCCTGGTCACTGATAGTTAAGTGATAATTAAGCATGAGACAAATCACTTCCAGACCAGAAAGGAAAGCTGTATATCACTTTTATCCAATACAATAAATACAATTAAAAGGAACTATTGCTGTCTCTCTTCGTTTTCCTCCATATATATCAGCTGTCATTCCTTGAGCTTTAAAGTGCTTGAATAATAAACCTGCATGGAATTGAATTACTTCAGTAGCAAGTTGATTAGTTCCCACATCCAATAAAATGTCTGCACTGTCTCATATACTTGGCATTTAATGTTGTAATTAATAAGTCTTGATCATGTGCCTCTTACAGCCACAGGTCAGTGACAACAGTGACATTCCCCTTCTCAGCAGGAAATTGAGCCTCCAAGACATTTTCCTAAGACACTTTCAATTATGATAAATTGTCAGATTTGCTTCAGTCATTTTGAGAACTACTTGAAGTATATCTTTCCAGGTAAAATCAGTGCAAAGATATAAAGCAGAGTTGGTTGGAGTTTGTGCAAATCACATTTTGGTGAGCATTTCAGCTTTTTTTTGGATCATTATAGATTCCCAAGTGAAAAGGTGTGCTTTTTCAAGTACGTGTCTTTCCAACTTAATCTAGCATTTCCAATAGAGTGCCAGGTACCAAATTGCTTTAAATCTGTGTAGCTCCATTGATTTCAATGGTACATGTTCAATTTATTCCACACAGGGATTTGTCCCCTTAACTTAATATGTTTTAAAAGCAATGTTGAAAGTCATTTAAACTCCCTTTCTTTTTAATGATGTATGCAAGATATTATTTTTTTAACATTACTTTGTTAAATATGAGGATGTTATTTGCTCCATTTTTCCAATTATGTTGACAGCATGACCATGAAAATACTAGTGTACATACAAGGATAGAGGTATTTTTCTGAGTTATCATCTAAAACCTGTGAGATCTAGTCCAGAAAGAGGGGTGGGGAAAAAAAGAAAAATAAAAAGCAATGCTATGAAACCAACATTACTACAGCTACTTCTTTGGCACCCACAGTAAAGATACACTGGTTTTTGAACTATTTGCAAGATTACCCAGATCACAAAGATGCAGTTTTAAAATAGTGCTCAGCATATAAAAATTTTAAATACCGAAGGCAAAATAAGCCTATGAATTTCTAATTGCTAGTAAGAGTGAAAATTTTCATAAAAAAGGAGAGAAAACATTGCACTTAACATCTATGGTACAATACGCCAAAGGGATAGAGAGGCAGAGGAATAGGGGTGGGGGGGAAATCATCCTTTGTGTTGCTTCCCTTTCCTGGATCTTTGTTCAGTTAGACATTCTGATCGAGAAATGTTTCCTCTGAATTGAAGACAAATTGCTGAGAACTCTCTAATTATCAGCCTGGCTGCACATACTTAACATTTACAGTCCTACCTTGCTGTTCCTGTTTGTAATGCTGCCAGACCTGACACACACACACAGCTTAGACTCCCAATGTGTTACAGATTCCAAGAAGGAGCAGAGTTTGGGTCCTCTTTATTTCTGTCTAGTTTTTCTTTTAGTCTTCAGGGACAGACTTTATCAAGGTTTCTCTTTCCTAACAATCAGAAAAGCTAGAAATTTATTTCAGCTAAAGCTGAAATTTTTATACAGCCATGTGCCTGGGATGTTAAGAGAAAAAGGAATCTGAAATATCATGAGACATGGTGCTACTGCAGTAAACACTAAGAACTTACAAGACAGTATGATACAACATAAAATAGTCATACTTTCCTCAAAAAGAAGAATCCCCCAAGCTTTAGGAAGCCTGCTGTTAATTCTCTAAGTTTGGCGGGGATAAAACCTCAGCATAGAGAGCTCACTGCTTTGCCCAAAATCATGGAGTCAATTAAAAAAAACCAAAACAACAAACAAGAAACAAATAGAAAAAACAAAACCCAGTGGAATCAAAGAAGTTTAGGTTTATCACCTGCTGAGTGGGAGTGAAAATGCTGCACCTTGCTTTAGACCTGCAGTGGATATTCCCTGTGGAAACCCTGTGTTTCCTGCTTTAGGAGGGTGATTGTAGGAGCTGGAAATCCCAAGCATTGAAAAATGGCAGGGGATGGAATCCTTTCCAGCAGAGAGCGAGTTCCTGCCCCTCTGCAGAGTTCTGAAGGACCTTCACACCCTTCTCCTGTGACCACCCCCGCCAGGTGTGGTGTGAGGGCCTTGGAGGTGTCACCTGCTGGTGGCATTAGCCCCAGGTGGCACAAGCCAGGCTGGGCACGTCAGCTCAGGCTCAGTGGCCACTCATCATTGCCCAGGGGACAAAGCTGCTCTGGACACTGGGCAGCACACACAGTGTTCCCATCTCCTGGAACTTCGGAGTTCACCTGTGCAGAAGCCACTTGTGACAGTGCAGGTGTGTCCTCAGAGGGCACTAACATTTAACTCAGCAGCTACAAACAGAGCTTTTGCACCCCTGAATAGAAAACAAAAACTTATCTGACACTGAAGAGTGTCACCACAATTTCCTCACGTGCTAAGTACAGGCAAACCATATTTTTTTCTGCTCTAAAGTCCTTCTCTCTATTTAAAACACTACACAGTGAAATTTGTTTTGATGCTGCGCTCTAGCAAACAAATTTACTAGTTCTGAGAGTGTTTAAGATGACCTCTTTTCTCCTCCAGATTGCACAATATATTCACCCTTACTTCAGAGAGGCTGTCAAGGCACTTTATAAATGTGAACAGTAATTTATTTTGCAAATTAAAAAAAAGTAAGTAGTTTCACGAAACACTTTAAAAATAATTATATTTGTATTACAAATTAGTAAGAAAAATCCAGAAAATTTGTGGGATACTGAAACTAATTATCTCCTTGGAAACAACCAGTAAAGACCACGGACCAACATTAAAGGATTCCAAAGAAATTAAAACAACAACAACAGGAATATTTAGGAGGACAATTGTTCAAATAATTAAAAAGGAAATGAGATAAATACCACAGAATGAATGCAATACAGAAAGAATAAAGAGATGAAATTTAAATAAAGGTAAAATAATGCATAACCTATTTACTACAATAGCAGAAGAACATGAAGCACCAGTGAAACCCTGATTCTCACAGGTAAACAGCCTGACTGATAAGATCCTTCTTTTCTTAACTACAGGAATTGCACCCAAAGGTGCAATCAAAGGATTTCCTATCCTCTGGGTTTGGAATGTGCTGCTTCCTAATTTGTAAGATTTTTATTAAATTCATATGATAATTTGAGCTTTTAATACTTTCTCTTTGTAATACACAGAACCTGGGAAACAATTTTTTCATGTAACTGAGAGGATCTCCAGTAACTATCTGTAAATATACTGGCTATCTTTTGTTTAAAATTAAAAAAAAAAAAAAAAAAAAAACAGCCACAAATGAAATGATTTCTTGAAAACAAGGAAAGCCATTATCTCAAAATTCACAAGGTTTAAAGTAAGTGTGGGAAAGAGCTACTGAAAAATGTGAGCAGTCAAAATCTTTCCTGGCTGTACAAAAGGACTGTCCTTTCTTATGTATAAGAAAGGTTCCTGGTATCTTTTGGACAGACATCCCTCTCAGAACAAGCTTTATCTGCACAAAGTCATCTCAGCACCCATTTCACCCACACCAGATTCATCACAACAACCTGCACTCACTGCTGTGTCGTAAAACCCCAAACTCACCCCCATTCACCTCACTTGTCTGACTCACTGACTTAGCAGGCACTAAGAATTTTAGGGTGACAAACCATTCCATGGAAATCAAAGTGTCCTGCCTAACCCAGATGCTTTATACAGCAAAATCTTTATTACGTCAGTGGTTTATGTTTTCTGTTTCAGGATGGAAGGAAGAAAGGAGGACTTTGGAGACAATTTGATCTGAAACAAAACGCTGTTGTGTTTTAAACCAAACCATGCCCCTTCATTTTGGATTCACCAGTATTGGATTTCCCAGAGCAGCCAGTAGACCTCATCAGGGAAATTTGCTCATTCTAGACTCACCTTTTCCCTTTAGGTACCACTATTGAGCTCCAGATACATTTACACATCACAGCAACCCCTCCAATTAAACTCTTAAACACAGTCTCATAAGACTCATAAAGACTTTAGTGCCTGAGAGAGCATGTAGTTTGAGCCCAAATCTGAGCCAAAGCAGACAAGGAGCTGAGTTTTAGTTTTCATAAGGTGCTGGCTTTGCTCAGCCAGGCACAGAGTACACCCAGCTGAAAAACTTTTGAAAGTTCAATTTTTGGGGGGATTTTCCACAACAAGAATAATTTTATTTTCCTCTTAATCCAGGAAAAAACTAACATTTTGAAATCACAGTTTTCAAGCTCCTTCAAATCACTTTGGCTATCATCCAACTTTTATGCCTCTATGGCTCTTCACAATGTCACCCATCCTTAACACACCCATTCTTTTCCATCCCTTGGTCCTCCCCAAACGCACCCATTGTCACTTCTCCCTCCATCCTCTCTCCCATCCCAGCAAGAGTTCCTGGGGCTTGAAGCAGCCACGGGCAGCAACAACAGCACCTCAGCCTGAGTTAGGGCTCCAAATCAAAAACAGAGGCATAAATCTTGGTCCCAGCCCCCTGGGAGACAAGGGAGAGCTGTTCCCCCCTGCAGATTTGGGAAGATGAGCATAAAGAAGGAGCTGGAGTGCAAAGCAGAGCTGGGGGGACTCACTCAGCAGGGAAGCAGATGTGCTTGGGGCCGAACCTCAGCTGGGTGCAGCACGAGGAGAAACCGGCACAAAGGAGAGGCAGGAAGGATGAAGTAATTGCTGATCTTTACAAGCCTTATGTAAAATACCATTCATAATGGTGATGACAGTCACTTTCTGCAGACAGGCACAAAGGGCTTTTTCTTCCATGGCACTCTGACAGTTCAGGCAGGAAGAGAGAGGTGGCTAGTGGAAGCAAATTGTCAGCGATCTGTCACCGAAGAGCAGATTGCTTTTCCCCTCCCGAATTTTCCCTCCTGAGTTGAGATTAGTCTCTATTGAAACCCAGGGTTCTGTTCATCGCTGGCCAGCACCCACAGAGATGAAATTTCTTTATCAGATCTCTCTAAATAACTGGTTGAAGCTCAAATCACTCTGACCTTAGGAAGAGGAGGAATGGTCATTGCCAAATTCCAAAGAACAAAGCACAGTGTAAAATAAAGCTCCATAGCTAAAAATCATTAAAGCTATTTTTCTGCATGCAGGCTGCTGTAGCACAAATTCAACCCAATGCAATCACAAGGGAATTAAGGAAAATAAAATTATTGTAAATAAATTACAACGCTTAAAACCGCTTCAATTATTCTATATTTAGCCACATGTCAACAACAGAAATTAATCTGAGAAGAAAAGATTCAGTTACACATGAAATGTTGCAGCAGAGTACCAGGAGTTTCTGAAAGCCAGGGAAATTCTCCTTTCTTTTATTTGACTTTGTTTTGATTATCACTTTGCTGTTTACCCAGGTATAATGTCAGCTTCTTTGCAGAATACTAAGATCCATGTGGAAAACAGAAATGTCTCCTAATTATTTCCTTCTAAAAGCAAACAGGAGAATTTAATATCTTGTGTAATTGAATTTGAAAAATGCCAAGAAAGTTTGTTCTCTTTATAGCCAAAGTTAAAACAAATTACTTTGGTGAGGGCTGAGATAGGCGGTGGGAGGAACACAAGTTTCCATTTAATTTCCAGGTGCACACACACTTTGTCTTTAGCTGTCAAAAGGCAGCCTTTCCATGAGAGGCTACAACAAACAGATGAAATAAAAGCAAAGCCTCTGTCACAGGGGCTCTGCCTTTGTTCTGTATTTGTGCAATGCCCAGAACACTGAAGCTCTGGCTCCAAAGCTAGATATAAATAATCATGGAAGAAAATGAAAGAATTGCACGAAAGAAATCAAATACATGGGTAACTTGAAAGGAGGGATAAAACTGTATTTATGCTGTTTAACCCTTACTTATCTAGCTCGTGATGCTGCCTTAGGGAAAGAAGTTACTTTATTACAAGCCAGCAATATTTACAATGGTATTCTTTGCAGCATGTCAAAGGTAGCACCAATGGAATATTAAACTTATATTTATATAGCAGTCACACTCTGCAGCAAAACAGCTCAGATTCTCCCCGTGGAGCAAGGCCCACCTGCACACAGAGAGCCCTGTTCAATATGTAGATCAATATATTGAAATGATCAAAGTATTGACAAGGGGACCATGGCAGCCTTTGATATCTATAAATAGGATTTGGAAACCCAAAATATCTCCTTGATCTCTAGGACAAGAACAGAGCAAGGTGCCAGCCCACCAGCAGGGCAGGTCCCTGTTGGTGGCCCATGAGCTGCTGCTCACCAAGCCCAGCCCATCCAATGCTGTGCCTCAGTGCCAGGACCCTGCAAAGCTGGATCAGAACCTCATAGCTCAGCACAACAGGGGACATCTGTCTCTCCAAAAAGTTACAGTTCTTATCCCTTTCAACAGAACCACAACAGGCACCAAACAAAATGCCAGCAGTTTTCCTGGATTGATAAAGCTTCAGCAGCAGGAGCAGTGCTCTCTTGGAAGTGATCCACCATCCATGGAAACAACATTTGAACTTGGTGTTTTGTGTGCAGGGGTATTTGAGTGGTGCATAACAATGTGAGGCGTTTAGACACAGCACTCAAGTACAGATCTGTGCAGCCTGCTCACCAAGATGTGTGGTGATGAGGGAAGGAAAAGATGCTCTAAGTGCAGTCACTTCCTTCCCATTGCACAGGGAACATCATGAACTGAATGTGTGAGATGGATAAACATGCTGTAGGTTTTGTATTTATTAGATTGTCACATCTCAATTGGAAATAGCAGAAAGAGTTAATGGGATAGCCACAGCCTGCTGCATACTTTGTACCACGGTGTCTCAAGCAGCACTTTCAGACCTTGCTGCTCTTTTGTGGTTTTGCAGGAAAAATAACCTGCAAAGGCAGACAAGAGAATGAAAGCTGGCTGCCTTCAGAGGGGTGTGTAGACATTTTCTTGAAAGGATAGCAGGAAAACTTTGCCAGGCAATTGTACCAACATTGCTCAGAGCAGAGCTACAGAGTAAAAATATATTGGCATTGTGATTTTACAATGTCATGTTCCCTGACTGAGAAATGCATTCATGACAACATGCAGAAAGGGATGGAAAGAGACACAGTAATATCTCTGATTTCACCAGATGACTGGAAAACTACCGAAAGCAAAGGTTAAAATGTCACTGTGGCTCTTATTTTTTCCCTGCAGAGGAACCTGGCAGAGGCACCTTTTGCTGTTGGTACAATTGCTGATCTACAACTGACATGAGGTTCCAATGGAGTTATTCCCAAATCATCCATGTGCAAAGAAAGCATCTGTGTTCTGTTTCCACCAGCCCACGGCGCGAGCAAGCGAGACGCCAGAGGAAGGAAATGCTACAGCATCATCACTCTGCATTGAAGACAACAAGGCCATTTCAGGAGACAGCAAGCCTGATATTAGCTCATATTATAATCAAAACAAATCAAGCATGGGCCATTTGGATCACCTCACCAGGCTTTAGACACGCAGGAGGAAAATTTGGTGGTAGGCAGTGGTAATATGATTCTGATGTGCTGTGCTCAATGGCTACATTTGTCATTTAGCATTCAGAGTTCCCAGACGCAATTCTGCAATGCCCTCTGATTGCTGATTGTTTCTGGAGAAGTAGTCAACAACTTAGCTAAATAAATGATAATACAGTGGCTTTTCAATCTACAGTTTGTATTGGATTCCAAGCATTTCAGATGGAAATACCAACCTGCTTGCAGCTGCTGCACTTGTTGAACAGCAGAGATGAACAAAGAATCAACACTGGCACTTGTAACCACACAGTAACAACACAAAAGTGGAGACATTCATTCAAGTGTTACATTAAAAAAAAAAAAAAGTCCAGTAGAAATAAAAAAAGCCTAAAAATCCTGAATCACAAAAGAGTGCAACACAAATGGCTACATCAACTACATCAATACAGCCACAAAATCTGCTATACAGGAGAAAAAACCCATGACAGGTATAAAATGTATGTCTCTGCATTGATCCCAGATAAAAACAAAGAGAATGAGATAATTATTTTTTGACCTATATCTAAAGCATAAGAGTCTAACTAATCACAATAAAATAATCTATGCAGGAAAAATAGGTAGAGCCAAGGAGAGAAATGAAGACAGGCACATAATAGATGAAAGAAGAGAGTGGTAAATGAAAGAAAGGGTAAATTAAAAACCCTCACACAGATCTTTTAGCTCAGCAAATTTAATTAACGTCTTGGAGTTTTCTAAATTTACCAAAGAAGTGCTGCTGAACATCTCAGTTGGAAAACCTCCTAAGCTGAGCATAAGAAGTATAATACAAGCCTAAAGAGTTTGAAGGAAATAGTGAAGAAAGCCAACAAAATTTCAACAAAATGCAAAATGAGGAGCTGCTAAATGGAGCTGGAAGCTTGAGAGATGGCTGCAGCACAAGGGCCTTAATCCATATTTGCTGATGCAAGTCTGGAATTATGAGTGGTGGAGTGTCAGATCGTTTGTCTGGCTCTTTTGGAATTCCCACTGCCAGTCTGTGAGCCTCTGATCAGGCAGTGAATGGCATTTTTCTCACTGAATCACTAAGCCAAAGACCCATCATCCTATCAGGGGCTGGGAGGGGCTGCTGCTGATGGAAATGTGTGTTTGGATTAAGAAACCTAACTCAAAATAGATACATTGGCCCACATGCTCCAGCTAAGTGCGAGTTCCACTGAGCTCTTCCTACCACGATTTTAATTGAAAGCTGTATTGCTTACTGTCCATCCTAAAATATTGACTGATTCCGCTGTGCCTTGCTGGACAGCTGCTGTGCTATGGCCCAGAGGTAATTGATGGAGAGATCCTCCATTCTCCATACTGCCTGTTCCACTGGGGAGCAGAATGCCTTGCTGAATGCCTGCAGAGCACTCTGAGATCCTTAAATGAAAGGCATAAGAGCACAAAATACCATCATCATTAGCTGTAAGGGCCACTGCAGAGCAATGGAAAAAATATTCCTTTTCCCTGCCCATCTGGGGTTTTGCACACTGCCTAAGCAGTGCTCCCATCCCCTGCCAGCTCAGAGAGCAAGAGATCAAATCTGTGCCTCTGGCATAACAGTGCAGAGTGCTAATTACAGAACTACCATAAAGCATCTGCTGCAATGCATAACTGTAATTCCTTGGCATGCACGAACACAGCACCTCTGTGTTCAGAGAACGGTGCTGGAAGCAAATCCTGGGGCCCAGAGCATGAGTGGCCCTCCAGGGAGTGTCCTGGGCCCAGGTGAAGGGAGGCAGAGGAGCAGGGAAAGGCATCAGGGCCTGCTGCATTCCCTGAGTGTAAAAGAGTCACCAGGGCAGGCTCTGCACTCACAGAAATGCAGCAAAGCCCTTGAAGCTGCCACCTCTCCCTTCCCAAAGCAAGGCCAACTATCCAAAAAGAAACTAGGTCTCTGTTGAGGAATGCACAGAAAATGAACCTATCTTTCACAGCCCAGGGTCACCCAGAATTAATTGTTTGTGGGACACTGTGGAGCTTCACCCTACCAGTGGGCATCTCAGAGAGGTTGGGTATGAATTATTCACAACCTTTCCAAGGGATCCCACTGCCAGGCATTCCTTGCTGCCACTACACAGATGTGAATAATAGGATTCTTTGCACCAAAAATAATACTGGCATAAGCAAAGGGCACATTCAGAATTAAAACAAATCTTCTGTTCATATCTGTTTGGAAAGGGATACTTCTCATTCATGCAGTTACTGACTGCAAGGACCCAGAGTACTCATACACCAAATGTGATGTTTGCTTGGTTTTGGGATTGGAGGGACGTAGATGCCATCCTTCCAATACAGCTCTCTCTTTTAAAGGACTTAGAAGGCCTGTCTGAAAACTCATCCAATATATCAGGCTTATAAACTGTAAGATGAACTCCATCAGGATGGAGTCTCCAGGGAAGTTATCAAATGCTCCCTTATTCCCAGCTGGTGCACATGGATTTGAAAAAGTGACACAGAATGTGCTTGCACTCTGCACCAGGGTCACAGGCAGAAATTATCTGCTGGAAGCTTTTTGTTAGCATGGAGCTTCTCTAAAGCTGCAGTCCTGATGTGTCACAAAATATGTGCTTCAGTGCCTGCAGGAAATACATGTCCCAGCCTATTACACCTCTCTGTTCATCAAAGAAGAAACACTCACAGCAGCCATTGCTATTATTTTAAAATTGTATCACATTTTAAGCATCAACACTAAATAGGAACCAAACCTAGACTCTGCTTTGCAATAAAGTAAGGGATCAATGAAGACATTCATTCCACAATACCAGTTTATGTGCTGACATAACCAACCCTGAAGACAAGGCCAACAACCACAACAAAAAACGAAGTAGCCCTATGAGTAAGTTCTGTGAAAAATGAAAAAGTGCACCAAAGCTGTTCTGCTTACATCTTCACAGTAAAAATAAATGTAGTCACTTATCTATGCACAATGGCACATGAGGAAATGAATGTGAAAATTTTTCAGCCTGAAATGGATAAATGGAGAAGAAACACTGCTTTTGATGAAAGGTCAACCTGAGAAATTGGAGGCTTTTGTGTGCTGAGTTTTCTGGAATTTTTTTTGTCTGCATAGAAGCACCTTTAGTAATTTAATACTAAAACAAGAAGATTGCTCACTGCCAAAATGAGTATGAAACAAGATTGGCATCCAGAGGGTGGTTGGACACTGGAAGAAGCTGCTCACAGGAGTGGTCACAGCACCCAGACTCACAGGGTTCAACAAGTGTTTGGACACTGCTCTCAGGGACATGGTGTGACTTTGGGGTGTCCTGTGCAGAGCCAGGAGTTGGACTTGGTGATCCTAATGGGTCCCATCCAACTCAGAATTTCTTATACTATGTTCTAGTATCTCTGCTGGCTATAACAGGTCCACCTGAAAAGTGTAACTAGAAAAATTCTGCCTACAAACAGAAGCACACCAGACCCTTCTGACTGCATGCCAGTATCAGTGCATTTAGAAGAGAGGCATTGTGGGAAAAATTCAGTAATAGTTTAAAACAGAATAAAGTAAAAATTAGCTTTCTCTAGTTGTCACAGAATTGCTTCTTATTTTCATTCTTGTCTCATATTTATCCTCACTTGAGAAATGTTAGGTTTTCTTTCTCTTTGTATAGGGCAAAAAAAATATTCTTTAATAGGAGATCTTTATCAACATAGGAAAATGGCTCTACTATACATTTCTACCATTGAAATCAAAAGTATCTAGAACAGACACCATCTTCATTAGGAAAAAAATAAAAGCTGTAGCATTAATGAATCAAAGTCAGTAACAAGCATTGGAAGAAAATAATAAAACACAAATAAATTTTTCTGCTTGTCTCAGAGAGGATTACTGGTGCTTCCTGAACACTCCTCAGTTTATTCTGCTGACACAAAGGTCCTTCCCTTCAATCTTGTAATATTAGATTTTGGGAAATTCAATTGACCACAGTGCTCCATTGCCTAAATCAGTCAGCAACAAAGCATGAAAGAAGTCAAGAGAAAAAATGTATTTTAAAAGGTGTTGCTTCCATAAAATCCAGAGATAAAGAATTTATTACTTTGGACCTCATCACTGACCCAATTCTACTGAAGACTGCTTATGATGGCACATGTGTGTGCTTGAGAAAATCAAGAAAGCTTTCCCATAAGGGTGGTGAGGCACTGGGACAGTTTGCCCAGAGAAGCTGTGGATGCCCCATCCCTGGAGATGTTCCTAGGCCAGGCTGGATGGAGCTTTGGAAACTGCTCCAGTGGGACCTGTCTCTGCCCACAGCAGGAGAGTTGGAGAAAATAACCTTTGGGGTCCCTTCAAATCCCATTCTGGGATTCCATGATATGAAAAAAATATACAGAAGAGAAACAAGAACAGCATATTAGATGGCAGTGCTAAAATGAAAAAAAAAGAAGAGAAAAAAGATATAATTGTTTAAAGTATCACACAGGATCTCTGCTTGGCAACATGATGTCACACCCTTAAGGCCACAGACCATAATTTGCTTCAGGTCTTTGGTATTCTTCCAGACACAAGGAATTTATCAAAGCCTGCAGAAACTGTATAAGCAGCTTGAGACTGAATCCTGTGAGCTGCTGAGTATTAAGGGAGATCAGTACACTCCTTAAAGTTACTTTTGAGAATTCTTGATTTTCTTTACAGAACATGGAGAAAAGTTGAGTGATTTAAATGTAACTATATCCAGCAAGAAAAAAAAACCCAGATAAATAGAGAGTAATTTGAGGCTGAAAATTGAAAAATTAACTTTTCTTAGAAACATAAGTTTTGAGAAGGACAAAAAAAAATTAGCATAGTGAATTTGATAAAGAAGGGTAAAATACTCAGAGAACTGGGAGATAATGCACTCACAGGGATGAGATAAACCTCAAGAAATTCTGGAGAGCTAAAAATTCCTTAAAGAAATAGCAAAAGTACAAACTCAAACTAACCCAGTATAAGGAGGGACAGAAAATTTAATTAGACCCCTGTTGTGTAAATCAAAATTCTTCACTTCATTTTAGAGGGAGCTACATAAGATTACTAAAGCTGGTAGTAAAAGAAGAGCTTTAATACGTAGGGGGAATGTGAAGCAGAGTTTACTAGGCAAAGAATGTAAAAGGTAACAAGAAATCATCCTAGAGTAAACTAATGTAAGGTCAAAAATAATAAGAATATTGGCCTTTTCATAGTGAGAGAATGCCCACAGAGCTGAAGCACTGCATTCCTTCTTGGCTGTCAGTCTTCACTAGAAAAATGATGCACAATTGAAGTAGGCAGCAAAAAGCCAGAAAAGGGAATAAAACAGCTCAGAGAGACTTATGATCTGTTTTCAGATTCCATAAGCCTGATAAACTTCATTTTGGGGAATTTAAACCATCTGAAAGTTGGAAGAACTTTCCCATTAATGGCTGTTCTTTCAGGAGCTCTGGGAAATGGCAGAACTCTAGAAAACCTGAAGAGATCAAATATAAAATGTATTTCTGAGATGGAAAAGAAAAATGGTAGAAATTATACATCAGTCCCCTTAACCTACTACCTGAAAACTAATCAGTCCAATCAAACAACTTTTAAGACCTAGCAAGGAAACAAGGAGAAGAGAAATTGGGAAGAACAATTCTTATAAAATCTATCCAGCATCTTTGTGTGGTGATATAACAGATCTTTAAACCTTAACTTTTCTGTGACAGAAAGATTGGTAAGGCATTCACTGACTCTGTGGTGCTTATGGGGAAGGCACAGGAAACACCAAGGAGATATTTTGCACATATGTATATACACACACACAGATATAAATATATATGAGGGCCTTCTTTGTCCCCTTTGAGGTTGGCTTTTTACACAGACAGCTACAGCTCACAAAGAGTAAAATAAAAAGATTGCACAAGCTCAGCCTGGAGAGCAACTGCTAAAAGCCAGACAAATACTTGGTATTACAGTGGATCACAGGAGGAACATGAATCAACAATGCCCTTCACTAGCACAAAAAGGTGGACACAGAGGCAGGATTAGAGACAACAGCACAAACTGCACTGCTCCTGCCTTCCCCAGCTTTCAGTTTTGCTCGAGCAGTGGGTTCAGCTTTGGGTATCACCCACCCATAAAAGTGTGGGTTGCTGGCAGGGATTCCTGGGGATCAGAGGTCTAAGACACACAACCTACGAGGAAAGGCCAAACAAATCGGGGTTGATAACTGAAAAAGCCTTCAAGTAAATCACAGGCTTTTGAGGAGAGAGAAAGAAAAATTTATCCTCTATGTCCATGAAGGAAAGAAACAGAAACGGGTTGAGACTGCAGCCATGGAAATCTGCTTTCCACCATCAGATTTTTTTAAGAACAGGCAAGAGAAGCATTTCTCAGGAAATGCAGACAAACTTTGTCTTGTAATTTTCTGCCCTGTCTTCCCTCAGGGCATTCTGAAATCCCTTTAAAACCTATAATCTATTATTTGAAGTCAGTTCCCTGCCCATTCAAAGAATTTACTAAGTCCCAATATTTCCTTTTGCTACCCTGAAAAAATGTGATGGAAATATTTTTAAAAAGCTATATTTTTTGGTAACTGCTCCAATTAGTATGATTGTCAGATATGAGTAAGACAGGATTTGCTGGAGTGATTTGGGTCACGCTCTGTTTACAATGAGGCTTTCCACTTCTACTGTGGCATTTACTAGCTGAGAAAAAAAAATTCATAAAAATAATACTAATGGAAAAGATAAGTAAAAAAAAGTAGCATTTTTCAACATTGACAATATTGGCCTCTGAATGATTTCTGTTTTACAAAAACAAAGTACAAAGTTATCTGTTGCAGGAAATAGCTTATGATCAATGAAATTTCTTATTTTTCTTTTTATTTAGGTGGTTATAATTACCTGTATTCTACTTTGAGGTAATCACCACACAGTCCTGAATATTTCAAGCAGTCACGGAGATATTGCCTAAATGGGTGCATTTTTAATCTTTGCTGTCACTTAGGTTAAAGCAATGCCAAAGTGTTTGGTTTTGATTTTGTTTGGTGGGTTTTCTAAAGCTATTTATGCACCGAATTCTAAGACAGGGCCACCCAGAGCATACCACTACTGGCTGTCAAGAGATCTGAAAACAGAACTAAATAAAATTTACAAGTAATGGAAAAAAAAAAAAAGAAAAACCATGCCAAACAGTCTACTAAATTATTCACCAGGTTTTTCCTTGTTTGAAATGATTCATTCATAGCTTCTAAATATTCTAAATATTCTAAGTATTCCAAATTTCCTCCACCCTCTCCTGGAGGTTGTCTCATCATACACTTTGTAAACATCTCAAAAATATATATACAAAATAATTTTTATCTGAATGAAAATAACCTAAAGAGTTGACTTTCTACACTTCCATACAAGAGCAGATACCATGTTCGTGTTAAGGAATTCCTGAATCTAAAGGTTTG
>JAHXMQ010012338.1:1739396-1831851 GCA_020466415.1 Ammodramus savannarum pratensis | reverse complement strand
GGTGGAGTGCAGCTGTGGTCCAGGACTGTTTTTACCTTCCCTTTCACTAACTATAAGCATTTAGGCTCCAAATGACTCCACTGCTATGCACTGGTTTGTGTGACAGCAGATGCTATCTGCACACCAAGGTCCAAGAACACAAACACCAGCTCCCAGCTGCAACCATGCAATGGAGAGGAATTTGCATGGTTGAAGCAGGGACTTGAAAATGTTGAAAGAACTATGATGGATATCTTTATACTCCATTTCCTAGAGGGTAAGCAGAAGTATAGAGATGCAGAAGGGAATTTCCTCTTCAACTGAGGAAAAAAAAAAAAAAAGCCCAGAATCCAACAAACAAAATCAGTAGGAGAAAGATAATCCACTGTGAATTTTCAGCTCTGCTTCTTTTTGGAAAAAGCAGAGTAAATAATTTCTGTTCTTGAGAACAGCTTTAGTCTGACTCAATTCTGTCTCAGGTTGTACAGTCACACAAGGGAAATCAACCTCAAGCTACCTGGCTTATCAGCATGTTTTAGAAGAGAAAAGAGCACTTGCTGACTGTCCCCTTTGCATCCCTCCTCCAACTCACTGATGAAAGCAGCTGAGCAAACAAGAGTTGGTGAAAAAGTTGGTAATTTACTTCAATAGGTTAAAAGTAAATCCTTACCCCCTCCAAACAAGCAGGATGAGCAGCGATTCAGAGAACTGTCTAGATCACAGTGACTTCTGTACCTCCTTAGTCATACACTATTTCAGGCTACCCTTAAAATGCTGCTATTTTTTGCTCAACATCAAGATCAACTCCATTGCTGCTCTCTCAGGCCGAGATAGACATGTTCTTTGTTTTCTTGACCCAGGCTATTATTTTGTATAAAGAAACATTATATCCCTCAAGCTGTGAATCTGAGGTCATTACTGAGATGCCAAAAGGAATTTAAGAGATTATTGAACATGTATCTTTGCCTTATTTTTAAAAAAAGTAAACAATTTTCCTATGATTTTTTGCACAATAAGGGGAAACAAACGTCAAACGCAGTAGCAAGTTTTATTCCTGCTTAAAATAAACTACATTTTTCCCCTCATTTGTTCTGTCTGTGATTAAAATTTCTTCTCAAATTCTTGCTATTTTGTCTTGAATAAGTTTTTGGTCTATTGTATTACATAACATACACTGTTATAAGTCACCTCTGCAGGTAGATGTCCTTTGAAACAACAAAACAAGAGAAATCAGCAATCAACTACAATTAGAAATATTAACTAAACTTAAAGCAACGAGTCTTCACAGCCAGTTAATGTATGCCCTGATGACTTTTTGACAATATTTTTAGTATGCAGTACAATAGCTTGCTAATGCTGAGTGATACTTTTAAATATCAAAATGTATATTGAGATGACAGATAAAAGTGTTACATGATGTTTGCCCTTGGATTAAAGGTTCCTTATTTGTTTGCAGTGACATGAGAAATGATAATGGCTTTGGAAAAACTGATATTGTTTGTCATGTCACAGGTTCTCTGAGATCTCCCCCTTTTCTGTTACTTTTAGTACAAAGGGAGGCCTAACATTGCATTAAGTCAAATCTTAGAGGCTTAGCTTAAACCTTAACATCAAAATAGCTGACATAATTCTTGATAAGTCTTTAGATGTGGGCAGAGCGATTCATAATAAGCAACAGGTTTGGAGCTTGTATTCAGCTTACAAATGACTTCAAGGTACAGTCCCATACAGAGCACATTAACATTTAACCTTCAGGTAAAAAAAGAGGCAGCAGTCTTATTATTCAAAATCAGCTCCAAGAGCAAACATGGCAGATGTCACCTCACCAGGCAAAAAGAGAAAAATTGGTACATTCAGCACGCAGAATTCTCCTCCTCCTAATCAGCAGAAATATATGCTTGAATTTCTATGCTGGGAAGGAATGCTCCAATTGCATTAACACTGGCAGAAAAGCCTGGCAGTGTCTCACCTGAAAGACCTTCAAGCTGCAAAATATTCATCAGGTATTTTCTTTTGTGGAGGAGCGAGACCCCTTTGCCATTTCCATTGTGCCCCCAAAACAACAAGCTAAACCCAATCATGCAGCCAGGCTAATGAGAGCAAGGGTTTGTCCCTCAACCTCTGGAAACAGAGGTTAGGGTGGAAGCATGAAACCATTCTTGCTTTTTGCACAGCCATGGCATTTAATCTTTAAAAACAATCAATAAGTCACAGTTGGCTGGAGTCAATGTGAGACCTCCATCGCTGGCACTTTGCTTGGAGGTCCCTCCCAAGCCAAGCCCTTCTATGGTTCCATGAAGTCAGAGAGAAAAGAGATGTGCTGACAGACCAACCACATGACCAACAGTTTATAAAGAAAGAAAGAAAAAAAAAGATAAACTGACTAGAAAGAAAACAGAGAACAATTTTTTTCAAACATTGAAATGAAATTGTATCTCTTTTGACAGCATAAATATCAATAATCAGAATAGCCTATGAAAGCAAAACAAAACAAAACCTATGCATCAACAGTAGGAGGGGTTTTTGCATTGTTTTCTAAGAAAATTTGGATGAAATCAAGCGCACAGCTCCACAAGCAAAATCCCACCTGCTTTGACTATATTGGAGATAGTCAGACCTTGGTTAAATGTGAGCATGCACACACTAATCTCTCTACACAATTAGGAAAAAAAAACCTGTAGAATAAAAGTCAATCTGCAAATAAATTATAGCTAAAGCAATATATACTGCAGGAAAAAAAATAGCATTGTACCTGGTACTAATTACAGTTAGATGAAAAGCCTAGAAACAGGAGATCCCAAACCCATAATTCCACCAAAAAATAAACCTGTCAAAATATATTTTTCCATCCTATATATTATGTTACACACTATAATGAAAATGCCCAAACCCAACTCCAAATAAAAATTTCTTTGGCAAGGTGGAAAAAGTAATCTGTAGTTTGAAATTTATTTTTGATTACATTGACATTCTGGAGGTTCACTACTCTTGTAATTACAATTCAGGTTGGTAACCTCAGTTTGTAGAAAAGAATCTGCAATTAAGTGTATTGTTACGATTCTAAAAGTTAAATTTTTATGTTTAAAAGAGATGAAGTCAAGTTCTAGAACCTGGAGAGGGGGAGGCGAAAAAAAAAGCAAACCAGAAAATCCAGCAAAAAATCTAAAGAAAAGAATCCTCAGAGAAACAAACAATACCAAAAGCCACAAATTTTTTTTTTTGTTATTACCTAAGTATTTTTTTATGTTATTGCCTGAATGTGAATTACATCACAGTTGCATTCATTTTAGGTATTTAAGCAATTTTTCTAAAACAGAAGGAATAACTAAGGGGAGAAAAACCACCAACGGAGTGATGAGCACCTCTTTATCAGTCTAACCTGACATGTTACTTCCATTTGGTCTCTCCTCCTTGTTGAGGGCTGTTAGGAGCAGTCCTGGTTCGTGCCCAAAATGTCCATGACCCCAACCAGATTCTTTGATAACAGAGAACAGCAAGAATACATTAACAGAGCAACCCAGTCATCTTCCCTGCTGGGGATGCAGAGAAATGCTGATATCAAACTACTTTGGTCCCTCTTCACCTGAGCAGCACAGAAAAACTTACTCCATGCATTGATCTCAAACAAAAAGCAAAAATAAAAGCAACAAAAAGAAGCAAACCAGGAGGGAAGTACAGAAGAGACAGTGGGGAAAGAAAATTAAGGAATTACTCATTCAGACCCATGAAGTCCAAGAAGAGGCTTGAGGAGAAAAAGCTTGTTGTAATTGGAGCTCGATTGCTTTGGGGTTTTAAGTACAAGACACCAAAAGTTTCCTTGCCTAAGCAGTAAAACAGACTCAAGTAATGGGACAGTTCCTTTGCTCAGGTATTACCAGACTGAGCAGCTGTTTGTTTTATTGTTTTGTTTTGTTTTTTTCCAGGAAGGTTCTGCACAGGCTTGCTTTCAGAGCCAGTGGCAAGGACCCTTCTGCCATCCTTTGATCTTTGCTGACTTCTGAGGTGACAGTGTTAAATATTCTCACCCATGAGCTGGATAACAAAGGGACTGGCCGACAGGAAAACTCAGGGAGTTTAACAAGGACCTAAGGAAACTTCTGCGCCTGGAAGAAAATAGCTCCAGGCAGCAGCAAAGCCTGGGGACCGACAAGCTGAAAGTGGCAGAGCAGTGAAGGCAAATAACATTATTCACATAGCAAGTGCTTCTCCCACCTACTATCAGTTAAAAAGCAGGGCTACTTCCCACAGTGGCCTCAACTTTTCATTCAATTTCTCAGGCTAAAAATAAGTTGCAGTAATCTCATAAGGTGTCAGAAAGAAAATGAATATCAGAAGGAAAATCTGTCACAATACAGAATAGAAATGACTAGAGCAATATATATCCTTGATTTTTTGTGTCTCTTGAATTCCAAGCCTGGTCATCTGAGCTAGTCAGAAAGGGGGATGAAAAGCAACAACCCAAGAACAAAAACAACAAAAAAATTCCAATGATTCATGATGACCAGAGAGATGGTGAACAAGATGCGAATGAAACATTCATCAGATGCCAAGTAGCAGACATGCCACATACTTACTTCAAAACAGGACCTTATCCCACTTTATTCTGTTGAAACCATCACTCTAATAACTTATTATTTCTATTAGACATCCCTCTACACTTGCATTTTACTTCTGATCTCAGAATGTTTAATCAACATTGCTATTTAGCGATAAGACAGGGCTGACCACTTTGCAGTTCATAAGTCCTACTAGGTTTTAGTAGAAACATTATACAAATTTATACACATATCACACTGAATTTTGCATGCTAGACAGATTGAGCTCATGTTCTGCAAGTTTTCCCAAAAAGCAGAACTAACATCAAAGTAAAAAAGTGCCCAGCTTCCTGTTCGCTTTGTAGTAGGTTTGCATTTTCAAACACAGTGCATAATCATAAGTGAAAAAATGGATGGAGTCAGCCAGAATTACTTGTGTAAAACAGCAATTTATACACAGAATTTCCACTATAAGGAGAGAGGGGAAAAAAGGGAATAGTAAGGGGGAGGGGGAAAGGAGAGGGTCTCCTTATTTTTGAAAAATATATTAAAAGAAAAAGTACAGCAGAAGAGTTTTAAAAATTCATCTCTATGAGATTTTAGAGTAACTGTGGTTATCTTTAGAAAATCCATCCTATCAAAAGGAAACAGATTTTGAAGTGCTGGGAAACCACAAACAAATGGCTAAAATGCAGAGCAGAGGCTCTCACAACTAAAACTGATTTTAACTGTTCCTCACTGTAAGTACCTGTGCTTTCCACTTGTTTACAAGCCCAGACATTTGAAACTTGGACACCATCTACATCTGAATGGGTTCAACTGCCCGGATGAACCAGCCCAGCTCCAATAAAGTAGTAAAGCCAAATGAGTTTAGAGCCACTGGGGACTTTGCCTCATGCTGTGACAATCAGGAAAAAAGGAGGTTTTTTTCCCCCAGTTGCCGTTGGAGGCTTGACCATGCCACCCTTGAATATTTTTCCAGAATTGTTTAGTGACCATTGCAGTTCAGGTGGAGGCTGCCATGGGGCCTGGCAAACCCCCAGCCCCACAGAGAATAACAGAGTGGGGATGGCAGAGGGATCTCTCCCAGCTCCCCTGGCAGCACCAGCAGGGCAGGGAGCACTGCTTGCCCACAGGCTCTGCAGGTGCCAGTGCAGGAGAGCAGAGAGCTGGCAGCTCCTGGCAGGCATGACTGGCCATTCCCTTCCCTCCCTCCCTCCATGCCCCATGTGCAGCTGCAGGAGGCAGAGGTGGGAAAGAACAAGTTGATTTTGTGTGGCACAGTCGCTCTAATCAGCCAGGCCTGAACCTGGCATTCCCATTTACAGCTCCCCTCCCATGCAGTTAACTGGGAGCAATCAGCCCCCAGTGCAACCTGCTGCAGGTTCAGCTCCCAGGGCTCCAGAGGCAGACACCTGACCATAGCCTGCTCTTGTCTGGAGCATCAGCCACAGAAATCAGAAATTTCCCCTGAGTAAACTCAGCAAGTTTATTCCTTTTATCATAGGGCTTTGCAGCTTCTCCGTCAGGCTCTCATCTTTAACTTAGGTAGAGAAAAACAATGTGTTTTTCCTTTTTTGGCAAAATATAGACCATCTGAAACTTTTAAATACTGTCACACACATTTATCATTTAAAACACACATTGATCACACTAAAGCAGATGTAGGCCTTAGAAACCTTTTGTATGGCTCCTAAAAACAGAAGTTCTATGCAGGTTATACCAGAAGTTATAAGACAGGCTTTTGTAGCATCAAGGCATCTATCCAGTTGATGGGGAGACTCCTCAGAAGTCCCATCCCTTCCAGCTTACTTCTATTTCATTTCACATGTGTTGGGCCAAGCCACATTACTTCAAGCTTCCATTAACCATGTCAATTCTTACTCTCACATCTGAACAGTCCTTTTAACAAAAGCAAGCTTCACAGGCCCAGACACACACTGAATGTTTAGGAATCAGAGCCAAGGTGGGCAAACCCCTGCAGGCAGCTGGGAAAGCACAGCAATCCCCTTGCTGTGTGTTCAGAACAGGATTTAATAGAACAGCAGCCAAAGTGCTCCCCAAGCACCACGGCCATGAGTGAGCGCTCAGGGCAGCACAGAGCTGATGCTGCACCTCTGCTGGGACCACAGGAGGTCAAGTTTCACCAGGCAGCCACTTCTGTGGTCTGTGCACCTCCCAGTCCTCAGAGGCCCTGCCCTAAGGCCCAGGTTTACACAGCCCAAGTCATGTTTACTGCATGGCATCCTGGCTGCTCTTGCCTCAGGCCTGTTTATCTCTGCTCCTTTCCTCGCCCAGGCATTCAGATTCCTTTCTCAGTAATGGGGCTTTGGAGAGCTTGCTTTCATACAACTAATAAAATTCAAAACTAGGCTTCCTGACTTGTTTCTTTGGTACAGTATTCCCTGTTCAGCTCCTGCCAAAGCTCCCCTCCCAAGGCAGGCAAAAGTTTCTTCCAAAGCATCTTCCTCCCACATATTAATTAAGCATTACTCCCAGGTCCTGCAGCAGGCTTGCTTTTCGCTGACCACGAGGTAATTGTAGACAGATTTCCAGCCAAGCCTCGTTGCTGGCTTGGTTTTTTTCCTCCACTTAGGGAGTTCAAATTCACAGAGGTTGTGCTGTGCCTACTACATTATAATACATGCAGTACACCACAAATATTCTGCTACAACTTCAGCACCATTAACATATATAATTAGAAAACCCTCATATTACCATGTTGTAGAATCAGCAAACAACATGCAATCCAAGGATTTTGGGTTTTGTCTGGTCCTTTTTGCCCTCTAGGTGTGGCAATTAATTATACCACTGCTTTTTGTTTTGCAAGTACTATTATAGTTAATGATGATTAGTGTAGATAATTTTGTTAGGCTGCTGTTTTCTAGCTTAGGGCTATCACTTTCATTCTAAAGTGTTGATTGTTTCTTATCTAACTTTGAAAATGAGATTAGATGTTTCTTGTATTGTCAAACTATGTAGATTTATATGGTAATTTAAAATCTGATAAGATATGAGTGGCATAGGATTGTGTAATAAAGCAATCACAGCAGTTGACACTTCAGAGGGAATTAAATTGAGTCTTGCTTTAAAAGAGAGACAAAAAAAATAAAAAGCACCACTACATGCAGGGGACCAAAGCACTGGGGGATGCATTTAGGGTGAGAGAATCATTACTTAACTTACAAGCAGTGGCCTCATTTTCTCTGCATGACTGGACAGGTGCATCCATTATGTGTTATTTCAGGAGGAAGAATAAAGGAAATAAATGGCCAAATACCAGGAGCTGCCTAGAATGAGACAGACTGGCTGAAGATTTCTGTGATGGGACTTGGATTACAGGCTTCTCCTAATGCAGCTCTCCTCACACGCTTTTGCAGAGGCATGGATGGGAGAATAATAAGGCGGGAGTGACCCCAATCCAGTGGATACAGTTTTTTTCTAGAGGAAATTTAAATTCTCCTTGCAGGTGGGGCAAAGAAAAAGTAACCCATTTGCCTTCAGATTTAAAGGCAGCTTCTAAACCAACACTGGAAATTGAATTATGCATAAGAACTCTGCACAGAAATACCCTTTTCAGTATCTATGAAAGTGAAACAAGAAGTCAAACAGATGCTCTTAGGAAAAGATGATGCCCCTGGGGACTGTTAGGGAGGCACAGGATTTTGCAGCATGGGAGGCTGCCTGCTGATTCCCTTCTTACAAGAAGTCACCCCAGGGTACATGCTTAGGCTTGTGACTCAGGGCTGTCGTGCTGCAGGACAGAGGAGGCTGAAAGAACAGCCCAGAACATGCTAGAAGAAATGTCTGTGTGAATATGGCTCTTGCACATGGCAAACATGATCTTGGAGCCTCCAAAAGCTGCCTTAAACAGGCCAGAGCAGTGCAGTGACAGCAGGCCATCTTCCTCTCCCAGTGAAGGACACAGATCCCTCTCCTCCCTAACTCAGAGCATCAGAGGGAGCTGCCACCAGTAAAGAGCCCCCTCAGCAGTTTGCCTATGGCACAGCCAGAAGATGTCATTAGGAGGGCAGACTGGTGACAGGAGAAGACACAGTCACATTTCAGGACCTCACCAGAATCCATATTAGAGAAATTTAAAAGTTAGCATTAAGATAGTGGAGGAAGGGATGGGCTGTGCCTTCTAAAAGTGATCTCATTTCTAGCAAGAAAGAAAAAGAAATGCAAATATTTATGTCAAGCCACTGTGCATTTAAGAGTAGCTGAGTCTCAGTCTGAACTGAGCTGTGATCTACTTGTTTCAGTTGTGCAATCCATATTTTATGACCAAATTGTGATCAAACACTGTTAGAGCTATTGTTCTTGCAGATATTACGTCTACACTGCTGTATCATCAGACAGCTGACACATCCCTTTCCTGGATGTACAGCATGAGTGGCTACCTAAAACAAGGAGGATACCAACCTTGGATCAAAGGTGATGGTGGAGATCCTTTATTTTGGAATATTATCATTCTGAGTTAACAAGCCAAGAATGGGGAACAAGAGACAAAATTCACCTTTGTTTTTAGAAGAAAATTTTGTGGCATGTCCCACTCTCCTATTCAAGACATGCATAAGACTTAAGGAGTGAAAAATTTGGAAACGACCTGGAAAATGCAGCTGGGCTATGGAGTGCTCCAAGTGTTCTCTATTTGCTTTAACTCAAACAAAAATGAATATAGTATCATAAATGTGTGAAGAGATAAATGCTGTCATATATAATGCAACAGTCCTATTGTCCTTACATTGCAAGGGTTCCATATTGCTAGAGTTTCATACCTCCTAAATGTTTCTGGTAAGCAGCTCCTCCAGGCACTGACTCTTCCTTGTCCTCACAGCAGCCAACTGACTCCAGTTCCCCTCAACCAACCAATCCACTCTTTTATAACAGCCTTCTTATTGCCTACAAGTGTGGCCTGTTAAAATCAGGCCTTCTCCTAATCCTTAATAATTGGCTCAGCAGCAGCGATAAGATTACTTTCTATACTACCTTCATTTTCCCATACTGTATCCCCCCACAATTAAGAAAAAAAACTTGTTTTTCTCTGCCTGAAAGAGCTTAAATGCTGCAGTGCTGCTATCCTCAGTTAGCAGTTTTGAGGTATGAAAGATTCTCCTTTAACAGCAAGTGCTAACAGAATGTCTTTTCAGAGCAAGCAGCACCTCTAACAGCTCAGATCTGCCAGTGAGAGACTGGTTAGCAAAAAGAAAAATTAATTTCTGACTTCTCCTGCACTCAACATCCTCTTGGGCTAGGGTGCAGGCACAACTGTGTTTCTGCTCCCCTAACTAATATCCTTTGTCTTTATTCTGCTTTCTTCCTCTGGCCACCTCTTGCTCTGCCCCCTCCTTGGTCCATCTGCTGCTCACTGCAGTGAAACCAGCCTGCCACCCTCCCCCCCAAAATCCACACTGGTGACAACAAGCCCCTTCCCAGAGCACAAAATAAAGAGTGAGCAAATAAAAACCATAACCTCCGTCACAGTCCCAAATAAGTGATGAGCATCCAAAAAATAAAAGGCTTCTAGCAGAAACCCCAGAGAAAAGAAGTAAATGCTACTCAGAAAGAGATAAGCCTGAACTCTTAAATCACTTAATGCCTTCCCTGAAGTCACAGATCTAGTGTGGACCAGAGAAGTCAAATCTTGTCTGCTCCAAGGGATGAAGGGGCACTACAGGAGGACTCAACTTCCTATCCTGCTCTTTCATCTTCAGCAATCCTTGTTTCTCATCTGACACATCTGTGCTATAGACTGCAGTGACTTTAATACCAGAGATTCATGGAGGATTTTTCATTGTCAAACCCACAGCAATGAACAATTCTAACCATTTCTGGAAAACCTTTTTCCATCCCCCTCCATGCCTGTCAAAGTACCTTAACAGTAATGGTTAAGCAAAGCTGCATAAACCCAGTCTAAATCAGCTGGTGTGCTCTAATCCAGGCTTGTAACTTTTTAACATTATTGTGCTTTCATACTGCTCTAACTCAGCCAAGCAGCAAGTTAGTAAAAAGGCGTTATTTCTGAGGTGCTCCTGGAACATCTCTGCATAACCAAGAGCAAAAACTGTTTCATCCCTTCTTTTGGCAAACAAACAGCCAGGCAAGATCCTTAGCCTAACCAAGGAGTGTTCACGTGCTCAAGAATATTCATAATTATGCAAATATTTTTGGCCCATTGACTGAGTCCCTGCAAGTGAACAATTAGTTTTTCCTCTATAAATTTTAATAAGCATAGGGCAAACCATCTATGCTGTAGCTGTGAGCTTTCTCCTCATCTCATTATAACAGAGGAATCCATTTGGCATTTGTCAGCTTTCTCTGTATGTCTTCAGGAGAAAATTGTTCTTGGTATTCAGCAGCTTCCTTTTTTAATACATTGTCATGAACAAAAGCATGCATTCATTGCTCCTCAGATTTCTCTACAGGACTTGAGAAGAGAAAGTTTTGTTTGTCAGTTGTCATACTTCAGGATATTTTTCATAAGCAAATCACTCACCATTCATCAGCTTGATGTGGTTCTACTAAAAAAAGGAAGTGCTTGCTCCACTTTTCAACACACAGATGCAACCTCATTATAGGTCCAAGGATGAGCAACTCTAGATGCATAAACTCATAAGCAATTAGCATTATGGGGAGATCATCTGTACTTTGAAACAATTTTTTGTGCAAGTAGCTAGGGAAAACTTCCCTGTGGTTATTAATTAGACTGGGTAATTTAGACTATTAATCTTACTGACTTTTTTTCCTTTGAATTCACAGCAATTTACTTAGGAATAAGTAATTCTGATCTTTTGGACAATTCATCCAGCCTCAAACAAGTTATTCCTTTTCAGCAGGACAGCTAAGCATGAAAAATGCATTCTCTACAACACTACAACCACACACAGCAGAGGGGAACAAAGCCCAGTTTGAGAATTTGCATCAAAGACATCTGAGGGCATTTAAACTGCACCTGCCACAGGTGAGCAGAACCTGCTCACTGCCCTCACATGCACACTCCTCTGATCCCAGGCTAGACAAAAATGACAGGTAAAAGGGCAAAATGAGGAATTCCCTAATTTTGTTGGGGTAGGGAATAACCTGACACATAAACCCACCATGCTGACTTTCTATCCTTTAGGTCTGCATCAGCTGCACAGGCACAGAATTCCTGGTGTTCTGGCAGTGGCTGCCACAGAGCCCTGCTGCCAGCTTTCCAAGAGGCTCACCACTGGCTTGGTTTATGCATCTAAAGGAATATTGCAACAGCCAAAGGCAAAACTCCTTTTGCCGTCTTCATTTAGCAAAACATCCGATTTGTGATTTTTTTTCTCCCCCCATACAATCCTTGCTCTTCTGTAACGCTTAGCACCTTTCAGAAACACACAAAGCAGTGTCTGTCACAGTCAGCTGTTTCCTTTCTACACCTTCCCAAGACAGCCCTGAATGGGAATTTCATTAGCTGGCTCCATATGCAATAGGCCAGGTGTGGAGAGTGTATGGCAGCAGACACTCACCAAGTGCTTTACTCAGTAATGCAGAGAAACAAATAAAAATCCTACAATAATGCAGCCTTCTGAATAGAACTTTATTGCTGTTACTGTACAGACAGGGGGTGGCACAAAGAGACACACAGCTGTGGTGTAATTCCTGAAAAAAGGACTGGGAAACAAGTTTGAGCACAGGACCCTGATCATCCAGGCTGGCTCTTTTCTATCTGGTTTGGGTATTTCAATTATCCACATCCATCACACTGCCCAAGCACATCCAGGGATGGAGCTCACTCCAGAGGTGACAAAGATGGCATTCCACAGGACTTGGATTCTTTTCTCTACAGTTATTTACCAGTGAGAGGGTTCATGACAAAGAAAACCAATTTACCAGGCAGCTACAATTGGATGTGACAGGAAATGTTTCAGACTGAGAAAGCCACACAGACTATTTTGTAGCAAAGCAGTGCTGGGGACCCAGAGGAATCCCAGGTCCAAGGACCACCTTGTACAGATTTGGACATGAACCAGGGGATGCACACAGCCCTGGGGTGAGGGACCAATCCCTCCTAGAGCTGTAGATGCTCATACACAACCAGGCTGGATGAAAATTGTTCACTGCAGATGTGCTCAGTGCTTTACAGATACCATTTCTAAGGCTTTACACTCTGAAAAGGATTTAAAGTTTTGAAACACAATCCAAACAGGCCTAAGGCAGCCTAATTTTCCTTTCAAGGAGTTATGAATTTATACTTAGGCTCCTTCTTAACAGACCATTTTTGACCCAATGGCCCATGATCTCCTTCAAATCCAGCCACAGCCTATCAGTCAACTTCTGTTTAGTTCACAGACCATCAGTGCAATGGAATTTAACAGCTGCTCAGGAGCTATTATAGTCTTTCATGTCAATCTGACTGTAAAGGGTGTAAAACAAATGTCAAAAATCTTCAAGAATAATTTTAATTGATATTTACTGACCATACACAAGTAGTAAGCCTTTATGCCCTGCCTTTTTCTCCAAAGGGTAAAGCCAAAACTCCTTATGACCAGAGCATTAGAGCTGCCAGAACAAATTGGTCAACACAGTAAACATCAGATGTATTCTTAAGCTGCAGGATCTTAACAGCACATTTACTCAATAAATCCCTGCTCTTCCTTTCATTCCTATAAAATAAAACTAGCTAAACTTCAGAAAGAAGTTTGGAAGGGAATATTTTTTATTAAGACTTCACATCAGGCTTACTGTAGGTCTTTTATGCACTTAAAATGCAATCCTCAAAACATCATGAATATATGAAGGTTCAAGAATTTAAAAAAAAAAAGTTTTATTACACAGAGGAACAATCTTCATAAGGCAGAAAAACAAACCAGTTTGAGGTCAGATATATCTTTCAAAGCACGAAATAAACACGTACATAAACTAATTACCAGGAAAGAGAAAGCCCCAATGAGCCAAATGCACATAAAAAAAAAAGATAAAATAAAACCAAACTCAAACTGGAGGCATGAAATTCAGCCTTGAGAAATCATCTAAGGCATTACTTTTCATTTTCTTTAGTAAAAAATGAAGTGGGGGAAGAGGGAAAGAGGCATTAAGCCAGCAGCTAAAATATTTAAAGAGTTCCACACCTTCTTGGAGAAAACACAACCCAAAAAATTCCCACAACTTGGAGTCAAGGGGAAGGAGCTACAAATAAGTTTTCTGTGAGTTCAGGGATGAACTCACACATGTGAGCAAGGGGAAGCCCATCTGTGCTCCTTAGCAGAGGGAGAGGAAGGTGATGAATGATTTGTCCCTTTCAATAATTTCTCACAAGAGTTCTATACATACAGCATATAATACACCAAAAAGAGCAAACAGCTGCTGACTACAAGCCTCAGTTCTCCTACTTCCAGGAAACATTTTCACACAGAGTGAGATAGTTGTTTTCTTTTTCTTTCCCTGTCCCAAAGGATTTTGGAGGTGCATGAAAAAGAATTAGGAAAGGAGAGCAGTTACTAAAGCAGCATTCAGGTAAAAGGTAAGCATCCATTCTCATTCCCTCAGGCAGAGGATGAGAGTGCACCCTAAATTACTAGATAATAGGAAGTGATACCCCTCCACCTCCTCCAGTAAATGCCTGTTAGAGAGCAGCCTTAGTCCAGAGCTGTAAACTAAAGATTTTAGGAAATGGGACTTGGTGGTTTGCATTCAAATCCTCACTTTTGTTCCATGTGTCATGGGAGGGCTGATCACATCCTCTGAGGTTTCCATTTGCTAGCAAAAGGCAGCTGGACATCCAGCATGAGAATTTAAAGGGGCTACAAACTGCACACCTTGCTTTTCACACATTCTTGAAAGGAAGCAACCCTTCCTGTGCACCCATCAGAGTTCTAGATTATAAACATATCCTCTCCTCAACTCTGAGTTTAATTCTCAGGTATATCAGTTATCTGTTTGGTTTAGCCTCATTTTCTTTGTGAGTAAAAAGGAATATTAGAAATTAAAGTAATTGCTGGGACACAGCATCCACTGTAGAGAAAGTGAAGATTACTTAGGGTAGCAAGGCAAATTTATTAAGAGGGAATTGCAAACTCAGTCAGCATTCTCCAAGAGGACAACTCAGAAGAATAAAATTAATTTGTATCAAAAGAAGAGAAAGGAATAGGGAAAAATTACAGAGGAAAAAGCAACATATAGGAAGACATTATGTGCATTTTCATATGAATAAATAACTGATACATAGAAATAAAACCAAACTTTTAAAGCCAACACTTTTGCTGGTTTCAAGGTCAGAGTAGATTTTCCCTCACATTCAGAGGCAAAACTAGGATGACACATTTAAAGCCATTTAGGACTAGGAAAGAACATCAACCCACTTAAAAACACGTCAGCCAAAACCCACAAAATATTAACCATTAAAAAATTCTGTTTGTTTCTATTAAAGGTTTTCGAAGTGTTTGTTCAAGTAGTTCAATTGCCACACATGCATGCCACAAAACTGTTAATCTAAATTAATTGTTCTGTTCCCTTTGAAAATGTATTAAAGGGGGAAGTTCTATACACAATTTTTTTTCCTCTGTTGTGTTGTTACATTCAATCCAGGAGGCAAGAGAATACTCCTGCTTTAAACCTTTTGACTGCTCTTCAAGCTTATTCTTGCATAAAATTTCACCCCATCTGAAACAACTCTGCTCAGAAATAGAGATCTTCTGAAATGCAGAAATGAATGAAGCAGATTGATCTTTTCAGTGTCAAATCAAGGGGAGAAATAAATAAGAAATAAACAGCTGAAGACTGAGTAAAAGCTCAGCATTTGCACACCTGTGCACAGGTGGATTGAAGCACTGAGCACCAGGCTGTTATTAAATCAGAGTAATCAGTGAGACACATGTACAGAAATCAATGCAAAAAGCTGCCATGTGTTTTCTGCTTTCACCTCTGAAATGGGGGTCTTCAAAACTAGCTGAGCTCCCACTTGTTGGCCTGATAGTATTTTGAGAGAAGAACTTTTGTATATCCCTACAGAATTAACAGGATCCTCTCATTGTCCCATGTTTACATCCTTTATCCCCCCCTAAAGGAGCAACTCCCTGGGTGGAATTGAGGGGTTTTGTGCCAGCCATTTGTTCCTCACTGGCCATGCTACACTTGCCAGGCAGGAAGCAGCCTTGATTAAGTTATTTGTATTCCTAAGAGGCTTCCCTCTGCTTGGGCTCACTCTGCAGCCCTCTAACCCTGACCAGGAGCAGCTGAACAAGTGACAATAGTCCTGGCTGGTTTATGCCATTAACACAGAATGCCTGTCTCACCAGCACAGAATATATTCCACTGGTGAAGCCAAAGTTTTGCTGCTCTTTTCATCACACCAGTGTAGCAGAAAGAGCCAAGCAGGTTTGCAGGGACAGCTCTGGTGCACAATCAGAAATCCTCAATGTGATTTTGAATCCTAAACTCCCACAGGTCCCAGGTGCTGTTCCCTCATAACTCGCTCTTGGCTTTCTGAGGTGCCCCGCAGCTGAAAACATTTCATTAGGGTTTTATGGCATGGGTCTGTACCCAGATGCATAAAACTTGAGCTGGAGGAGACAAAGCATCAGAGAACAGGAGTTCCTCTCTGAAGAAATGGAGACAGGGCCAGGAATCACATACTACAAAGGGACAATGAGACAAAGTGCCTGCACGGCTGCCTAGGACTGACTATGGCTGCTAAAGCTGCCTCTCCAGAACCCCACCCTTCTCTCACACTCTCTCTCCAACTTAATCAGGTTAAAAATACTTCTGGCTCACCCAATTTCTCTTTTCTGCATCATTGTGGCTAATGAGTGCGGCTGAGGAAGGGTGTTTTTAAGTAAAGAAGCAAAGAACTGCTCAGTGTTCTGATACAGAAACATAATACAAATGTATTTTTCCCTCTCATTACTCAGTTTAGGGGTCCACCCTGAGAGAATTTAAATTTAATCAGAAAACAAGCAAATGTAGCCATTTGATGAAGTAGATGAGTAAGCACATGGTATTTTATGCAGTCCCATGTTTAACTACCTTGAAAATACAAATCTAAAATAATTTCCAAAATGCCTTGACTTTTTCCTTTGTCATTCCTCTCTTAAAGAGGGAAAATAATGAACAAATATTATTTAAACTCCTGATACATTCAGGGCAATAGCTGATTCTGTAACCCACTAAAGGAAACTCTGAGGCAGAGAGTAGGATTTAGCAACTGCTAACCATTAAAAATATATTTTTAAGTTTCTCTGCAACACTTTTCAAAAGAATTTTCAAATATGCCATTAAGCTCATTATTTCTCAAACATTACAGATATTAGCATCATCATAATACCACCATTCATGCACCTGCCTTTTTTCTGTCTATTCCTCTTCTAAACTTGCTGTCCTCTTCAAAGCAAAGTTCTTTCACTTAAAAAAACACCCTTCTCCCTTGCCAGCAAAGCACTCTCATTTTCTTCCTTCAAATCCCTCCATATAACCTACATTTCACTGAGATTGACAGTAGTGCTCTAAATGCTGTCAGTATCACACCCTATCTTACAATTTTACTCTTATCCTGTGTATCATATTCTTCTGAAATCAGATTCCAAATTGCTTGGGGCTTAAAGTCGCCTTTCTACTTTTCTTTATCTCGAATCATTCCAAAGGGCCAAGCTCTCCCCACCCTGACTGGTTAATTTGCAGGAGCTTTGTGGCAGCCAGAAGTGGAGCCAACATTACTGTGCCCATGAACTGGGAGCCAGCTGAGCACAGATTATTGCAGCTCCATGTTTTCCACATCACTGGGCTGTGTCACTGACATAAAAACAGGGTACGTGGCATTTGGAATGTACATTGCTGCTCATTTTCAGCAATGTCTTGACAGAGCTGTGCCTCTATTTTAATTAATTTCAAATTTCATAAGTTTAAATTTTAAAAAAATCAGGTGACTTTTAATCATGATTTTTCACATTATGATGTCCTTAAAATGATACAATGAGGTGAAAAGTATAAATGATAATCATGAAACCCAACCCCAAATCACCTATGGAGATTTTTTTCTGAGTTTATCAGGAAACAAGATGTTCTCTGATAAACTGAGAGTGCACACTTATACTACAGCAGCAGAGTATAGCAAGGACTACACATTCAATAGCCTAAATATAATGTGGATGTCATGAGAAAAAAAAAATCCACCTTCTTGTTAAAGGTGATAGAATGTTAATCTTTTTGATAAAGGAGAAAAACCTTTTTTCATGATAATGATATGGATTTAATGGAAACTCTCCCTGTCAAAATATTAAACCAAACTCACCCCAGGAGTCCTGACCATCTAAAACATACATCTTTCTCCAGTCCTTTTGAAGTAGCAGTATATACCAGTGAGCTTTCTAATTGACTTTTTTTAAAATATAGAAAGCCTTCATAAACATAAAATGAGCCTATTTAAAACATTGATGGCCTTTGTACTGAAGTGCTGATGAGATAAAAAGCACATCTGAATTACAGAAAGCACAGGCTTTTAGAAAAGGTACCTCTAAGACATTATTAAAATAATTTTTGCTTAGTGATTTTCCAAGCCAAGCAGAGAAAAGCCATTTTACACAGGCTTATTTCCTCCATCAGCCAAGGTATCACAAGGGCCTTGCTCTGCTTTTGGAGCTGGGGCACAGGAGCAAGAGCAGCTTTTGAATACTGCAGTCTTATCATCATTACAATGTCAGACACCCAGGCTCCTTGCAAGTGGCTCCTAAAATATCCTGCTGGGGGAATGGCAGAGGCTTGAGGTGCACAGGTGGAGCTCCTTTGCTTTTGTCCTGTTCCTAACCCAGTATCCCCCAAAGGGAAGGGAGACCAAAGCCTCCTCCTCAGTGCTGCTGGGGGTTGGTGTCTAACCTCTAATCCAGGCCAGAGGGGTGGCACAGGTCAAACAGGAATCAAAATCTGGTTTTTAGTTTCCATAAATTGGAACCGACAGGAAAGAATCCATTGTTTGGCATCAGAGGAAAAACACATGTCCAAGTACAAATTAAAAAATGCAGGCCATCATTTCTTTCAGTTGAAAGACACAGCAGAGGTGTTGAAAAATAGAAATGGGAGCATGCTGTTTGAGGGAGAGAGAGAATAGCTGGAATGCTGAGCAATGCAGTGAGCACAGATGCCCCAGAGCAACTGGGCACTACAGAGCCCCAGCAGCCCATTGCAGGACAAGCTGAGCATGCACAGGGCAGCCTCTGGCTCTGTGCTCAGCTCAGACTCACAGGAGATTCCAAGCCCTGACCCTCAACAAGTGCAAGCTCTGAATCCCAAATTGATCTAACCCAGATTATCAGCCCTGTTGTGGCTGAGCGTGCACTGGAAAACCTCCAAGTGTGAGAATGCTGAGACATCTTGGAAGCTGGCCCAAAAACACAAACCTGTTACCCTTTTCCTACAGAACCCAAAGGTTGTAAAGGATGACTTATAAAATCTCCAAAGCATGGATTGTCTGAAGCTCGATAGGGCTTTTTGCTATCTCATCTTGCTTTTTACTCATCTGCTCTTTTTCATCAGGTACTCGAAGCAAAGCTTCACTTCTGCAGCACAGAGCCTTCAGCTCCTTGCTGTACTGGGGAGTCATGAAGCTGCAAAGACATTAATAGGAATACTGCAGCACAGCATAGAGGCAGGAATAAAACTAATCAAGACACTACATCTGAGATGAAAAGTTACTGCTTTCCCCTAAAAGTTACTTGTTTCTCCTAAAAGAGGAAGTAAGCCAGGAAAGTTGTTCTTTAGCATTCTCTTTGATCTGTGTATGAATTCTTCATGTAATTTGCTTAAGCTTGAAAAAGGTGGACAAGGAAGAGAAGAATTTTTTATGAGAAAAATGGTTTCACAGCAAACCAACTTCATTTGAGACTTCTAAAAATGCATTAACTTATACATTATAAATCCATATTCTAGACCTTTCCCACAGTTCAACCTAAAGTGAAGTTAAAAAAAATTAAATTTAAATCATCACATTGTACAGGAGATGGGTCTCACTAAAGGTAGAAACCTTTTGAATAAGAGAACAAATTTAGACCTTATTACTGAAAACTTTACATGCAACATTTGCTAGGTATGTATGATTTTTGAAACCAGCAGGAAACGGATATGAGATATGGAACAATAATAATGTGGACTCCTTGAGAGGTACTGAAAAATGCTGTATAATAGATCTGGATAGTGCACAATGCTGTCTAGAGGATTTTCAATGCCACATTGAGACAGCAGCTCCACAAACAGTCTGCAGGTCAGAGGATTTGGATGTCTGCCTAAAATGGGTGACCCCATTTTATTGCCTGCACCACACAGCTTTGGGATTGATAAAGGGATTTAAAAGTGATGAGGTCCCTCCATCTTGTCCAATCTCTCACACCCCCTGGGAACACCACGTTCTTCACTGTGTTACCTCTGAGCACAGGTCAGCAGCACAAGGGAGGTTTGCCTTCTGCCCTAGAGACTGAGAGTTCACCACAGAGTGTTTGTGCTTTCTCCTGGCCAGCTTCCCTCAATTTGGCTGACTCCTCAGGTGAGGAATGGGCCACCCCCAGTGGGACAGCCACTGACACTGTCCCATCATTGTGCACCAGCTGCCCCCAGTGCATTGCAGAAGCATTATCTACCTGCACCTGGGGTGCTCAGCTCTCTCTTACTGCACATCTTTACAGAGGAAATGACCAAAAAACCCCATCTTGTCAACTATTTCACCAAATATCCCTTCTCTGGCCTAATGCCAGCACAACTGCTGCTATCAACATTAGAGAGGTATAATTTGATCCTCAAAGCCCTTGATCCCTTTCCCTCCTTCAGCTTTGCAGATAAAGAGTGCATCATGAGGTGCATTGTGTGCAGTTTTGTCAGAGGAGGCAGTAAAAGCTGGTCCCATGGTCACATTAAATGTCCCTGGGTACCTCTTGTTAGAAGAGAATGAGGACTTTTTTTGTGCTTTCTTCAGCCAGCTCTCCTCCCAGGGTGATGTACTAAGTACCTGCCAGCTGTTTTACATTTGGCAGAGGGAGCTGAAAGCTTTTGAATGCCTTTTTTTTTTTTTTTGCAATGAAGGCCGCTACATACATGTAAAGCTATTAATTCAAAGACAAACAGGCACTTCTTTGATGGAGAGATGTGAGTCTGTGAGGCAGAGATGGGTTAATAAATGTGAAAATGAATCCTCTAAGGATAATGCTCCACTGTCAAATAGCAAAACAGCTGAAGCACCGTTCTGACATCTCCTCAGGACACATGATATTCTCATAAAACGTGGGCAGGGGAGAGACTTTTGATGTCTGGCCCTACCATTTATATTTTTAGAAGGCTATACAAAAATACTCTGACACCCTGAGGTATCTAATGGTTCAACAGTCCTGTACAGTAGGTTCTGCCTCCTTTCTAAGGCACACAAATCCATAAACCTTCACTGACCTGTAGTGCCAGTGTGTTCCTGCCTGCAGCCCTTTTTTTCTGCTGTGTTAGGAAGCCTGATGAGACTGCTTATTGAATTTCTTCCTTTCAACATCAAAGATACCAGTCATGCTCTCCAATTATTTAATAGATTCTGCTACAGTGGAGATCACCAATTCATTTTCACCAGAGATATCCAGTCATTGTAAAGAGCAATTATATATAATAACACCCTAGCTGTTCTTAAACATTCTTTTATCAAACACATAGTCCAGTGATTACCAAGATGGGCAATGATCTGATATTGATAATAAAACAATGTCTTTGGTGTTAGATTTACCAAACTACCAATGGCTTTGCTCTGCAGACCCCAGCAATCAAAATGCAGCAGCAATGTTTGGATTGCCTTTTGCTTTAGCTGTTAAATATTTATTTCATGGTCATGCTCTTTAAGCCTCACAGAAAGGTGCCTCTGATTCAGCTTTTTGCTGCTTGGCAGTGCTGTCTGGGGGAATGACACAGGGAGACAGGAGATGCTGACTTCTAAAGCCAGTTCTGTTGCTGGGCAGCCTGAAGCAAGATGCTTTGTCTCAGTGTCCCCAGCTGTAAAATGTTCCTACTTAACTGTGCACAGGGGCTGAAGATCAATTTGTTAATGGCTGTGCATTAGCACTGTGCCCAGCTCTTTGAACATATAATATGTCCTAAAAATACTAACCCCTTTTTGCCCTTATTCACAGATGACTCTCCAGACCAACAGATTAAAGCATTCCTTTTCCAAAACTTTCCCTGAAATAAAAACCTCGGTGGTAGCTACTCACTGAGCCTCATCTCTCAGTGGCTCTGAGGTGGCAAGTCCTCAACTTGAAGTAAAAACTTTTTCTAACCCTTCCTGTTACAACTGTGATGAAACCAGAAGCAAAATTAGAACAGCGAGGTTCACAGTGCTCAGTTGACCTCGAAGCATAAATTGTGAAGAGCAAAATGAGAGCAGCCACCTTCTCCAGACTCATTCTGAATCCAACCAGCTGACAAAGGCTGCAGTGATGAAGATAATCACTGTCTTGAGCAGATGGATGGCAGAGGCAAGTGTAAAATTCCTTGCCCTAGAAAGCTATTATGTCCCACAGGCAGTTCTCATACATTTCCAAAAAAATCCATATTTTAGCTAGACAACATGATCCTCTATCTCTCATGTCTTATCCTTTCTCACTTGTAGGGCTATGCTAGACACAAGTTTCCCTTGGCATGTTCTCTTTTTCTGCCTTACAAATCACCTTTAGACCAGCTGGGGCCATTTGCCTGTTAGGCAGGACACGAGCACTGCTCCTGGCCTGTTAGGCAGGACACGAGCACTGCTCCTGCTGGGGCAGGGGCTGCAGCTACCTCAGAGCCTGCCCACAGCAGCTCCTGGGGGCCACACAGCACAAGGATGACATGCTTATACATGAAATAAATTTACATGAGGCACTTCAGCTGCCTAAAGCATGTTTCATTCATTCCACCCCCTGGATACGGGAACTGCTGGACATCTCTTTTCAGAATTTACCAGGCTGAAGCCTTAAAAAGATGAGTTGACTGAAAGGCAGCAAAGACACACAGGTGCATGTTGGCAGAGGGTGAAGGATGAGCACTCTGCTGGATGGGTGGATGAGTGGGTGCAATTATTCTGCCACAGGAGCTGAGACCTTGCACCCAGACCAGAGCCCCATAAACATCTTTTATGGAAAATCCTTTCCTTAGGATTTTTCCTCCTGATAAGCTGAGAGGCCTCAGGAACAAAATGTAAACATTGATTATCTGCTGCTGTGGAATGCAACAGGTGCATCTGTGATTGGCCCATGCTGGTTGTTTGTAATTAATGGGGAATCACAGTCAGCTGGCTCGGACAAAGAGAGTCCGAGCCCCAAACCTTTGTTATCATTCTTTCCTATTCTATTCTTAGCTGGCCTTCTGAGGAAATCCTTTCTTCTAATCTTTTAGTATAGTTTTAATGTAATATATATCATAAAATAATAAATCAAACCTTCTGAAACATGGAGTCAGATCCTCATCTCTTCGCTCAGCCTGAGACACGCGTGAACACCATCACACCCCACACAGCCTGCATGCCAGGTTATTCTCTGGCTTTAGGCTGAGCCAGGTCCAACATGTCAGGAAGCCACATCATGGCAGGGCTGATTCATCCCATTCTGCATTTAAAATCAGCAAGAGTTTGGGGTTATTCAAAACCACAGTGTGGCTGTGCAGTTTTGTTGACAGAATTGAATCTCACAGATCAAGGGGATTACAGGTGTGAGCAGCAGACAACAATCCCTGAGTGGGGACTTTTTGTGGCATCAGGGACTCTGCAGTGCTCCAGGAGAGGCACTCCTCAGCTCCATCACCCCGAGTTTCAGCAAAGTAACTGCCCTAGTTTGCCTCTTGCTATCAACTGCTGCAGCTCTCACTTATAATTGGAATTTATACCCTGCAAAAGCTAGAGCCTGCAGCTAACAGACACAGCAAATTATTCAGCATTAAGCAGCATAATCTGCACTGGTTTTCATGCTGCCTCTGTCCCACTCCTCCCCAGTCACTTACAAGCACTCTGTGGGCAGAGGAGCACATGTAGAACAGCCACAGCAGCCAGGAAGGAATTTTTCTTGTGCACATGGCCTGTCTACTTCTTATTCCAATGCCACATCCATTCTTTTTCCACACCAGGCAGCTGAGAAGCTTTGTTAATATAGCACCTGAAATCTATTTTCATCTAGCATTCAAAACATGACTGTAAATGGTTTATTATTGTCATACTTTTAGATTACTTTAACTTTAGGAGCAGTGCATTTCTGCTCTTCATTTTTCCTGGTAATACACCCTGCTTCTGTTCCCTGCAAGGTGAAAGATCTATAGACTGCTAGTTGTCAGTGCTTGCAAGTAGCCATTTAAAAGCAGATATTTTTTGTCAGCATTTTTATTTGCGAAGCTTCTATGACAGATTTGGAAATTGAAGCCCTTGATTTATCTCCAGGCTGAAAACTAGACAGAGGGAAGGACACCACGAGCCTTAGGAATGAAATTACAAACATGTCATTACCTCCTTTAATCTGCTCTTGTTTCTGTGAAATTGCTCCAGACAACCCCAAAAATCCATGTGCTTTTACAAGAAAAAAAAATCCTCATTTCAGGCTACATTCCTCCCATAATATTTCAGGCTTCTCACTGTTAACTTGTTTTAAAACAAAGGCTAGTAAATATACTTCTTTTTTACTTGTATAGGAGCTCAGCCAACAGACCCAACCAACATACAAAACAGTAATGTCTAAAATCACCATTCCCCTCCTTCTTTGTATTTTCCTTGAGGTCCTTTTTGTTTGTCTGTTTGTTTTTTTTTACATATTTATTAAATTCTGTTTGTCTCACAGGAGAAAATGGTTCAATAGTGAGTCACACTAGCACTCAGTTCAGGCCACATTTGGCATAACATAACATCACATCTGGCACCCTGAAACCATGACTGACAGACTCTGATCAAGATACACGTGATGGGAGTAGCAGGGGTTACTGCAAAGCAGGAGTGAGAGGCATGGGAGGAACTAGAGTGAGAAAGTGGCAAAAAGCCCAGCTCCCATTTGTCTGCTCAAGCATTTCTATTAGCTCTTGTTTTTCCACTGTGCTATAGACCTACACAGAAACCAAAAGAGTGAGTTTGTGCTGTTACCCATGTGACAGCATCCATGGGGGACTGAAAAGCCTCTGCTGTGATGAGAAGGGCCTGATTGGGGGTGCAAAGGGATATACAAAGCAGAGCCCCTTTCCTGAGCCAGTCCCCAAGTTGATGCTGGCCCTAGTGGCAAGTCCCAAGTGGAAAATTGCAGCTGGCCTCAGCTGGGTGTATGAAACTCCCTTCTGGGCTGGCTGGTGTGTTTGCCATGTGAGAAATACTCTGGTCATCCTTAAACTATTCACAGCTGAGACAGATGGCAATAGAATAATGGCCTTGTCCTTTGCACATTTTAGTGTGGTGGAGAACAATGGTCAGGTCTCATTAGGTCTCAGAAATCAGACAAAGCAACAGCAACAGTGCCTTCACTCCTTACATAGGTTTAAGTGGGTAAAGAAGTCACTTGCTGTGAAAGAGGTCTCCTTTTGCTTCAGAGAAGATCTGGGAAAAGACCAGTCTACCTGGGGTAATTCCAGCCTGCAGGATCTTCAAGTTCCTGCACCAGAACCACCAACCAGAAATGAAACAAAGCTGGGCTGGCAAAGAGGAGGAATGTGTTCTTCCCCTTCTTTCTTAGGTGATGTGACATTGCAAAAGAATGGGTTAGGTCCCTAGCTGTTAACCTTAAGAGTTATTCTCATCATCATTGACCCAATAAAGCTGTGATTTTATTCTTCTGAGAGTTAGCAGTGGTGACAAACAAGCCCTGAAGCAAACATGGGCATCTCTGCAGCCCTATCCCTTCACAGAAGGGCACTCATGCCAGAGTTGAAAACACTGACACCAGGGACCACACAACCCCATTACCCTTACTGGTAAGTCTGCTGTTTGACCTGATTTCTGGAAGAAGTTCAGGTAACAGGTTCCAGCACTGAGCCCAAAAGAATATCTGATTTATGATACACTCAGCTAACTTGGCAAAGCCTCAGAAAAAAGGTGAAAGTTCAGAAATATCCCTTTTGTGAGCATCTCATGCCATCCAACTCTCCACAACTATTTTAAATGCATCATTTTTCATGGGCTAAGCAGCTACACCCTAGACACCCAGATCCATGCCCTAGGCATCCACATAGATTTGAAACAGAGCTCTAGACTCTGCTGTGGCAGAGACACACCAAAGGTGAGATAAAAACCGCACAACTTCAATCCTTAAGCCCCTTTGCCAAGCCACCTCTTTGTTCTCGGATTCCTCTCTGTGACATGAAATCACTACCCACCCCTCATCACAGATGTTTTGGGAGAATAAAAGCAGTAATCTCATAGGAAATTGGGATGCTGTACTGAATAAAGGTTATTGGTACTCACTGCCATGCTGTCTGCCTGCAGAAGGGAGAGCTGGAAACTGTAGAGAACAGCATTTGAACAAGAGTGGGCTGTGGGCAGAGGTAAGAAAAAGGCAAACTGACTTTCTCTCTCCTCTCACACCCACAAAATGGCCACAGCTGAGGCCAATGATAGCCAGGTGCAAGACATCAGCAGGGCAAACCCAAAACTGTGTGTCCTGAGCAGAGAGGTAAATCAGCCCTATCAGAAAGTGATGAGCAAAACCTGTGTGCAGGAGACAGTTGGGCCTCACCAGAGAGAGCAACAGTGTCCCTCTTCTTTGAAATATAACACTGTTGTCATTAGATCAAGCTTCTTGTGGGAATTCAAATCAGTGATGGAATCACCAGAGGAAAATAAAGTGATATTTAATCATCCAGGATTAACAAAAGCCACGTTGTCATTAGCCAAGAGCCACCTTAATGGTGATTGCTATTGTTAGGTGCTCAGGCTGCAAATTGCCTTCCCACAAAACTTCTGTCATTGTGATAGCTTTGTGATGAATGCAAAAATTTGGTTCATAACTTGACCATAGTAAAACATAATTCTAGGTTTAAATAACCATTTACATCTTTCACTTATGACATAAAAACTTTTTATGCACAATATAAATAATTTTCCATATTGATTATGTAGTGGCATTTTTCTATGGGCACATAATTTTATCATTGATATGGCATTTCACATTATTTGGGGAGAGGTAAATTTGAAACACTTTGTTGCATAATCTCCATTTTGGAGGAGATCTTTTGGGATAAACACATCAGACATCAGTGCTTGGTACTAAAATTAAATCTTCATCTGCTTAAATGTGTGGGTTATGAGTGCAGCAGAACCATTTACATGTCAGTGAGATGAGAATCAATTCTGCAGAATGGAAAGATTACTTAATCTAAGATATATTTTCTTGTTTTAGACCTTGTGATTGACAGACTACCTTATTACTCTTCCTTTTTTCCTTAACTTTAAGAATATCTAATGAAATTAATCACAGCCTGAAGGAGACAGTTTGAAACCTGCTAAGAATTATATATGTCAGAGCAAGCTTTACAACTCACTTGGACTAATTTGCTGCTGGCAAATATATCATTGTCACACACTACTGTAAACTTTGCATTTGCAATCTTTTGAACTAGCCACACAGGCTGAAACACTACTTTTCAAGTTTTAAGAGTGTGATAGAAGTGTTGATGCAGGATTTCTAACTTGGCAATAGCTCAAATAAGGATGCATTGTTATAATCCCATGTTTTTTAATAAATTGTTTAGTCCATATCAGTGAGAGTACTGAAAGACTACAGTACAGACAGAGTGAAAAATAATGATTTTGTGGTTTTTAAATAAAGCACAGAAAAATGCAGAGCTGAAGTCAGAAACTGAAGAAATTTGTCTGTACAGAAACTTTATGTAATTAGGTTGTCTCTTAGTATCAGATAGTATCTTTAAATAATTAATATTATTATTAATAACTCAGACAATAATTTATCTTTCTTGAATGGACAAAGAGGGTTGCATTACCCTAAAATCAGGCTATGCAAACATTATATAGAGGCAGCAAAAGTCAAAGGGAAGTCTCCCGCAGGCTTTGTCTCTTCAATTCCTGTCACTACTGTCAGTTCCCTGTAAGTTACTGATTTCTGTTTGAAACAAATACCAGGGAAAATATCTCTGCTATTCAAACTCCTGCTCTAAAGCAAAACCTTAATTACACCCTCCTATTCTCTCGAGTGGAGCTGCTGACACATCTGCCTGTCACACAGCCCATCTGTTCCCAAAGTTGTTTTGCTGCGCGCTGCGGCGGGAGCCGCGCTGTCCTGCGGAGAACTCTCCTCTCCAGTGGCAGCATGCAGAGATCCCTGCTCACTGCCAGACTGGGTGCTGCCATTCCAGCTCTGACAGCCATCTGAGCCGGGTTTATTAGCAAACTCAGTGCATGCTGCTCAATTCAGTTTCTTTCTACATCGGTGGCTGTCACAGACATTTGCTCCCCTGAGACCACCCAAGTGTAAATCTAATGGGATTTCTAATACATGTTAAACTAACATATTAGTAAGAGGCAAAGGCTAATTTTTAACATCACAATCTTTGAAGAGTTTTAAAAAAGTGCCTTAAATATTAACTCCATTTCATACATGGAAAACACGGAATGGAAACTGCTCAAAAGGCAGGACAACCTGGGCAAACTGATATTGATTTTGCTTCTATCAGCTAAAGGGATTTGGGGAAGAGAAAACCCCATAAAGTAACTCCTCCAAACACGTTGACAACAAATAGATTTGTACTGACAGAGAGAGAGTCAGGAACAAAAGATGCCTAGGGATAGGAATAAATATAGAGATAATCAGTATATATATACCTCAAATATATTTGGAGATGAGATGCAGATCTGTATTCTTTGGCCACATTGTTATGGGACTTTTGGTTAACAAGAGGCACAGGCACACAGTAAGAGAGGCACTCCTTGACCTCACCCATCACAGATCAAGTACCATCTGAAATGCTGGTTTGCAAGATGTGTTTCAACTTTCTCATTAATTACAATAGGAAACAGTAAGAAGCCCAGGTACTTCCAGACTGTGTCTAAAAGCCAAAAGAATAAAGCAAAACTTTGAATACTGTTTAAACCCTACTTTCTTACTGTTGTCATTATATTACAAGAGTTCTATTGTTATTATATTGTGAATGTTTCATACTGCTAGAGTTTCATACCTCCTTGATGTTTCTTGTAGGCAGCTCCTTCAGACATTGCCTCTTCCTTGTCCTCACAGCAGCCAACTGACTCCAGAGCCCCACAATCAACCAATCCACTCTTTTATAACATTCTTCTTATTGCCTACACCTGTGTGGTCCATTAAAGTCAGGCCTGTTCCTGTTCCTGTTCCCAGCTGCAACTCTTTAGGGGGCAGGATTACTTTCTATACTGCCTTTACTTACTTATATTCTGTCCCCCTACAATACAAATAAAGCAAAACTTTGAATACTGTTTAAATCCTTCTTTCTTACCCATTTTTCTTGGTTTCTATTTTGTCCCCCTTTTGATTATCAGACCTTTGCTAAAGAATGTTACCTGGTAAAATAAATATAGGAAGGAATAGGCAAGTTCAAGAAACTAAGGGATCACCTCAATAATGTTTTGAAAATTATTATTAGTATGTTTTCATAAATTCATGGGAAAAGGCAAGTCTTCTGGTGAGAAATGATTTGCAAAGGGACTTTTCACACAGCAGTCTTACAGAGACACTTGTGCTTTTGGTTTAAAGCCCAGTTCTCCACTGAGGAAATGCTGCTGTAGTCCTGTACCAGCCAGATGAAACTGCTGGATCAGTCCCATGAAAAAAAAAAAAAAACAAAGCAAAACAAGACAAATTTTTAGCTGGTTCTTGGTGCCAGCTCTGTACCAGCAAAGGGGTTGGTTTGTCACAGCAAGCTGAGCACTAGAGTGGGTGTTTGGCCAGCAAGGAGCAAGGGGAAGTGGGTTAGTCACACTCTACCAGGGGCTCTGCTCCTTTAGAAATGAGTCATTTGCATTTCTTGCAGCTTAGCACAGCTACTGAAAGCAGCTGTGCCCAGCGAATTTTATGAGGACATTTAATTCCCAGGCCTTTCCCTGCAGGCCCACATTTCACTCACATAACAACTTCTCAGGAATATCTGCTCATGGTTTTCCCTTATCATATTTGACAAATTCTCCTGTTGCCTTTTGCAAAAAAACCAAACAACCTTACCCTGCATTCTCATGACTTCTAGTAAATATATAAGGCTTCAGAGAAAACAAACAAAAAGCAAATACTGAGTCCCTGCATTATATTCAGATTTTTTTTTTTCTGTCCAGCTGTAATTGCACATTTTCTAACTTGATACATGGGCAATTCACTAGCAGTATATGGCTGTGCCAGACACTGATCCTGCCCAATATCCTCCCACTCCAATTTCTATGCATTAGCTCAGAAACAGGCTGTGGAGCTGTCCCTGCTTCTTGGGAGAGGTCAGTGCATTAACATGCATTTTTACAGAGGCTAGACGAGGTTTGAGTCAGTACTGTAACACCTCATGCAGTTTTTTTGACATCTCTGGTGCTGCCTAATGAGAACTTTGGCATAAGAAGTCATTCAAAGGGGAAAAAAAGAAAAAAACAATGAGGAAAGAAATAAAACAAAAAAGGCTGAAACAAGCCTTTCTTCATTCCTTGCCCCAGCATGACACCACATTCAACATTTTGCAAAAACAATAATTGGGTTCTATGCTTAAGTACATCCAAACGAATCAGGAGCAATTTCACAGAGGGCTGGGGGAGTTAGGCTGATTTTAAACTGAACTAGCTTTGGTATAACTCAGCCTTATTTCTATGGTTCTCAGTTTCACCTTGTTTCATACATAGGTGATGTCTGCCAAATCACTGTTGGTCATTAGAAAAACTAAACCCATAAATTAGCTGGCTCATTAGGGATATAGGGCAGCAAGGGCTTTCCTTTATATTCTTATATAATGATCCCTGCTTCTACAGAGTACTTAATTTCCATTTGCAAGAGAATTTCATGGCTTGTACAATGAACTCTGCAGCTCAGGAAACTCTGACAATGGTCTTCACTCCTTTCTTTTGGATAATTGTAACAAATTTCCTTGGCTGGTTATAAAGGAGATTATTTCTGGGAAGGAAATTCCTGCCTGAGGTATATAAGGAGGTGAGAGATTTCCAAGTTTTGTCTCTTGAGCTTATTAATAGTGCATCAAGGTTTAACCTCTTTCAGTATGAATTTAACAGAGGGGATTTTAGAGTTCCTTTTAGCTGTGAAGGAGTGAGAATGCTGCTGCCATTGTCAGGGAATAACTGTCTGTCATTCTTTTTTGCAAGCACCCGAGTAAGTGGGTGGCAGCTGGTGACAAAGGCTGTGACTGAACTTGCCATTTCCTTGTGATAGCTGGAGCAGAGCTTTGGCCTGAAGCAGTCACTGCTGCCTTTCTAGTGTCTCCAGTAGAGCTTTGAGAGAGGAGTTATGAAGATGTAAATATTTATATCAAATATTCCCGTGCCAGATGAAGCTGCTGGTATACTTTTACCCCAAAAGAGTGGGGAATGCTTTAGACCACATCATCATTTCCCATTAGTTATGGGGAGAGGGCTTCTGGTGGCCACAGGAACCTCAAGCTATTCCCTTTTGCCTTATTGTATCCTGCAGATTTTATGCTCAAGGTGTTGCCTGTAGGCAATCTGCTCTCTCTTGGGGTCCTGAGTTCATGTGGGTTTGTAGCAGGACCATTTGATCAGCTCCAAGGCTGCCTGTGAGTGACAGTGGAGGTCCTTTCTGTTGGGAGTCTGATGTGATGCCTCCTCAGTCCCAGCTCTGGGGACTTTAGGGCATTTCAGCAGTGTCAAAGTGACATTCTCTGTCTGCCATCATCCTCTTCCAGAGGCCTTTTCCTCTCTGGGGCTTTGCTTTGAAATTTCTGTCATTCCCTCCCTGAACCCTTAACAATTTTTGCTGTTGTATCTGAATCTTTAGCTATGCTCCCCTCCTTCTACTGTGAACCTCACATTCACAATTTAACTGTGAGACTTTCAGTGCTGGGAGAGGTATTGCAGCATTTCCTCCTGCCAACACCTTTCTTTTTCTCACTTTTGTTGCATTTCTCATTCCTCTCCACCCCACACAGCCTATATAATTCTCTTCCCCCTGTTCCTAGTTCCTTACAAGTTCTGTATTGTTAGCTTTGAGCATTAAAGGGAAATACCATTTTGTCTGGTTTTGCCCTACAAAAGGGCACAATGATCATGATTCATTTACTGAATGAAAATGTAGATTCAATGTCACAAGGGCACTGAAAAAAGCTTGGCTATTTCCCTCCCACTCTGATGGAAATAGAGAGTGGTGTTGGCAGAGAAAAATGTGTGACTTGGTGGCCATATAATGCCCTGAGCTGGTGCTTCTGCTGACACACACACACTCTGCCAAACTGCAGCACAGTCAAAACCAGCCACACACCAGCTTCCTTCCCATCCTTGGTTTACCTTCAGGAACTGATGCTGAATCTCCCTCCCACTTCAGTGGACACTGCCTAGCTGTACTGACTATAGTGGGAAAATCCATAATATTTTCCACTGTTGCCTTTTTCCCAACCTGGAAATGAAATGCGAGATAATTTTAGTAAAGATGTTTTTATAGGTTTTAGGAAATCAGCAAAATTGATAAAAAGCACCAACTAGGAGGACAAGTGGTGATGCAATTCCCCCTCAGGTCAAACCCCTTTGGAGTCCCCCATTCAGCACTGACTGTGCTTTGTCCATGAGAATGGATCTCAGAGACTTTTTCTCAGCCTTGGTTCCCAGGAAGAACCAAGATAACATTGGAGCCTTGCACCTCCTGGGACTTGGGGCTCTGGAATTTGTTTTGTCTTTCTGCCTAGGGAAAAGCCATGGAAAATTACTGGGGGGGAAATCTAACTACTAATAAATGACAGAGTAACAAATGTATGTGTGAGGAATTCAGAGAGCACACAAAAGAAAAAAGGCAAAAACCAAAGGCATTACCACCACCCCCTTTTTATATATTATGGCTTCCCTTAGAAAGGCTCAGGATGGATCCTGCTGAAAAACTTACAGCCAAACCTGTTGATCAATGAGTAAACTTAGTTTGCCTGTGCCACACAAAGCATCACTAGCAGCTGTGCAGGTATAAAACAAATAGGAAAAAGAGGAAGCTGTGTCCTAAGAGACTATGGTAGTTACAAAATCGGGAACTTGAAGGAGCAGAGAATGTAGAACTTTTCTACTAGGGGAAGAAAAAGGCATAGAAAAATATAGGAAGTGTTGTGCTTGTGTGTGTGCACATTTCTGCACAGCTGTGCCTGCTGTTTATGAGCTCAACTTGAAAAATAAACCCTCTAACTTAGAGCCCATCAGCAATTCCATGCAGAACCAGAAGAAGACCTTGTATTAATAATTCAGTAATTCAAGCTGTTCAGTCCTATGGGATTAACCCTTTCATACATCACCTTCAGCTTCCATGTGCAGACAAGGCTTGGTCACAGGCACTGCAATCCTGTGCTACCTGCATGAAGAGGGCACCAGCCTCACCTGTAAATAAAATTTAGGAATGAGTCTGCTCCCAGGGAATGCCAAAACCAGCTCCACACAGACACAGAGACATTGCTACACTCCCAACAGGGGGATTGCTTCCCTCCTCTCCAGCAGCTTGACTTGTTACCACCTTCAGACAATAAATTAATGTGGAGCTGGTGGCAGCAATTCAGCTGTGTCACCTCTCAGGTGGGTAAGAGCTGTGCAGGATGGCTGGCCATGAGGAATGTCCCTCATTTTTGTCCCAATTGCACCCTCAAAGGCTTGGAAAACTTGGATGCATCTTCTCCTTAATAAACAAGCTCAGCCTGCTTCCCACAGCCTACATCAGCTTTTCAGAATTCATCCCAAGGTCCTGAACTTTACTTTAAAGGCTGGGTTTGAGTAGAGTTAAAAGTCTTGCTGGAGATCATAAATTTAGACCATCATCAAGAAAAGTAATCCTCTATCCTGCTGAAGGCTTTACAGGGAGAATTTGCTCAAACTGGAGCATTGAATCTCATAGGAAGAAGGAACAATCACAAACTGCATTGGTTTCATCTTCAAGTACAAAGTGGTTTTAAAAATACCAAGTTCTTACATAAACATTGGGAAAATATGAAAATATATAAATAAATAAAAAAATAAACCACAATGCTTCATTGCACACATATTACTTCATGGGGTGTGGATGAGGAAATAGATATGACAGCTCTTAGTCATGTTCCTTACTGCTGTTCTGGAGGGTAATCTCATCCCATGTGAATGAGTGCAAAATAATGATGTACTTTAACTGGATCACATCATGGTGTATGTGCTTTTGTCCCTGAGGTTACCATTAGATGCTCCAGAAAAAAAGAAAATGCACTGGAAAAATTACAGAATTATATAAAATATTTTGTTTGTCCTGAGACGGGGCTGGCTAATGCCTTGATACAGGACTAAAAGCCCTTGCAAATGGTATTATTTTCTTTTCTGTGTCTTGCACTTTCTGTCCAACCTTATCTGTCAAGGTTCCAATTCGGATTTTCTCCTCTCTTCTTCTTTTCTTTTCTTTGTCTTTTGCAAATTCCCACCTGTCTCTAAGTTCAATCAACTCAAAGTCCTTGAAGTGGGAAGCACTGCTTGCTTGCCAGGTGATGGCATCAGCATTTGAAATGTTTCTTGCTGTTCAGTGGCTTTGCAATTCTCCTGGTTGGATCGGTTTCTTTTTGCACCTCTAGCCATGAATACAGCCTGAAAAGAAAAGCCACAGGCTCCCCCTTTGGTCCCTCTGCTAGAGAGAGACAAACCTGCCTCCCATGTTCCTGGCCTGTGCAGTTTTCCTCCTCTCTCTGCTCCCTCTCCCCTCCACCCAGCCGGCAGGGCCCAGAGGATGTCCTCCCCCTCAGCACTCCAAGCAGGGATGGTTGCTATCCTCACCAGCTGACATCAGTGCTAATTTCCTGTAAGTTGCCACAGAATAAAGGAGAGGCCTCTTTCTAAAAAATCTTTCCGGCTTGCTTAAAAACACTCTCTTGTCTTCTTTTCTTCCTGTGTGCAGCTTGCAGAATCAATAAGGCCCCAGCTCTTAGCCCTGAGCAGCAGAGAAGCTATTGCTGCAAACTCAGCAGGAGGAAGAGCTAGGGCAAGCAAGGAGCCCAGAGATAATCAAAAGTGCCCTCCCATGGCTCAGAATGTTGCCAAGTGCTTGGAGCAGGACCAGAAGGCAGCACACTATCACTCTTTGTCAAGCAAGGAATCATCTTCATTATCCCCACTTAATTATCTCTGAATTTCATTAATTGCACTTACCTTTACCTTACACTTACCAAAGGGGCTGGGCCAAGTGTTCCTCTGTAACACCACTTTTGAAAATCTCTGTGTATCCTCATGCAGGTGCCTGATGGCTGTTAAAAGGGGCAAGGAGCTCCTCCTACACATCAGAGTTTAATGTGTATAATGCCATGACAGGCTGGTACAGAGACTCTGCATTCAATGACATTATTCTCAATATTCAGTGTAATTTCAGGCAGCCTTTATAGTTTAAAAGAAAGCCTGTTTGTTCTCCCTTTTGAAAGAGACAAACAAGCAAAACCCCACAAAACTCTAAACTAGGAACCAACCAAACCAAACACAAAACAAATCACACCAAAAACCCATAGAAAGAGGGACTCTCATTGTTTATTACAACAGAAAGTGGAAAAGGGGGCTGGCTTTTTTGCTGTTGATGAAAAAAAATCTATTAGCAGCATTTACAGATTCAGGATTCTTTTTTTAAGGGAACCATGTAAGGGACATACCAGGTTGAAGTGATAACTGTAAGAATCTTCTCTCAGCCAGGGAAGGGCAGAGAGCAAAGTGCAGTTATCTCTGCGTAAGTTTTTGGCTGGTGACAGAAATGAGGACAGTACTAAAATTACAACTTGAATGCAGAAAACTGTTAATCCAGGGGTGGATTGCATTGTTTGCTGGACTGTATCATTGTTTGGATTGTGTCATTTTGCTTGGGTACACTGTAGACTTCTATCACGCTTTGGCCTAAAAATCATGGGCATGTGACTGAGGAAAAAGTGAAATTCTGTATTGCCGCTATATTTAAATAGCTTCTTATGGCACTTCAAAAATCGGAGAAGAGGACATAATTTGGTTTAGTGAAAAGAAGCAATAAAGATAAGAACAAATCCACTGAATCCAACAGGACTCTACATTTGTCAAATGCGTGCTTAGTTCAGGTCACAGGAAAAGTGAGATGTACAAGAGCTCTGTAAATCCTCTGCACAGGGGTACCAATCTGGGACTGGTTTCTTTTTCAGAAACACAGACACAATCAGAATTTCCTCTTCCCTCTGACATTTGTCCCTCTCCCTTTGAGACTGGTGGCCTTCTTGCCCTTTACAACATCAACTCAAACATGGTAAGTGGTGCAGAAAACCTTGTATGAATTCCATAGCTCCTTCAAGAGGGCTAATCCACCATTTAAGTCCCACAGGTTTAAATGCTTTTCATCACTTGACCTCTTCACAAGGATGAGTTTCCCCTACAGTGAGGATGGCATCCGACAGTTGTTACTTTGTCAGTCAGACAAAACTATAAAGCAACACACAATAAATATTATATAAACATCAAATCAAATAATAGAATTTGTAATTCTGTCTCACGGATTATTTCCTTGGTTTACTGTTTAAAAGCTCAGAATTAGTATTTCAAGAAGAATATGATTGATTGCAACAATTGTACTGGAAACAGCAAAATCTGCTCAGTGAACAGTCTGTGTGTACAGCCACTGGTCTAAATCAACTCCACTGCCAAACTGGCAAGCACCAGGTAATATATCAAATGAATAGACAATTCAGAAATGTCCAACAGATAACTAAAATTGAAATTTTATTTTTTTTCAATAATATTCATCAGACAATTTTCTGACAAGACTTTTCTGAAAGATGAAGTGCAAATGGGAACCCTGTAAGAATGTTTAGAAGAATTGTACATGACATTTTTAAGCGCCACCAAGTACACATTGAATACTTTGTAAGTATATAGGCATAGCAACATGCAAGTGTCATGTACCCAACATTACAATATGCATTTTGTCTGATTAAAGTTAATAATGAGGAAATAAAATGAAGTTGATGTGTCTCATCATCAGTGCAATATGTTTAATTCCCATGGATTTATTTTTTTAACAGGTTAATGGTTGTATTTCTGAACCATTCAAATATATTCCTCTCAGGGCCATAAATTGCCAGTGTAAGAGCAAAGCACACCAGAGTTCCTAAGAGAATACACTTACACTGTCCATGAATAGATGAATTTGTTATAGTCCTTTCACAAATTATGCCTTATTATTTATTCTAGGAAACTTCCTGGTAAACTGAAGGGGTTTTGTAGTTATAAAATATCTAGGCTAAAAGTAAAGGATGCATAAGGATTGCTTTATAATTCTTTTGAAAAAGAGCTAAATAGCAACTCAAACATGTGCATTAAGGACTTGAGCCTTGTTCTTTTGAGATCAATAGGCGTACTGTACTCAATTTTGATGGAAGCAGGACATATATGAATCCAGTAATCCATGATTTCCCTCTCTTGGCTCACTGTTTTGGCAGAAGCAGATGACTGTAGGTTATATTTGCATATTTCCATGAAAGCTATATAGGGGTATAAGCAAATCTGCATTCACTGAAAAAGGACAACATGTGCAACTGCATATTTACTAACATTAATCAATATGCATAGAAAGGAGAGAAAGAGGAAATGATAAAGAAATCAGCCCAGCAATTAAAGACTATCCTCCTCTTTATAATCAACATAGAGAGTTGATGATCATCCTTACAATCTTATTTACAAGCTATTACTTTAAAATCCCTCCCTTTACACCTATTATAAAAACCCTTCAATATTTCATTTTAGTACAAGACTGAGAAAATTACTATGTTTAGAAGAAAATAGCATTGGTGATTTTCAGCACTATGCATAAGGGCAGGCTAAGGCTGTCTGTATTTGTGCTGAAACATGAGATCAGAGCTCACACATGAAACACTGCTGGCTTGACCCTGAACACAGGGAAAGTGCTAAAGTGCTGACCCCAACAGACTTGGCTTTGCACCTGAAATCTTAAAAAAGGGAAGAAACAAAAAACCCTTGAACTTTTCTTTAATAGTAGCACAGAATGCTCCTTTCAGAGGAGATACTTTTCCTTCCTCCTTTCTAATTAGACCACTGCTTTTAGCCCAGCAGAGAATAAATGACTTAAGACAGAATGTGGAGGGCAGACCTGCAGTAAACACAGAAGCCATGAAGAATTTTTTTTTTTATATAATTTTTTTCCCCATCTACTGCAAGGCTTTGGAAGCCCCTAGAACTGCAAACTCATTCCAATTGGCTTTACACCTTCTGTCTGGTTGTGAGTACATTAAACATTGCTGAAGAAAATGAACACAGCTTGGCAACAGGATGATTCCTAGATGCTGGAAGAATTCTCTTAAGGGCTGCTGGAAGCGCATGAGGCTTGGAGCATCCTGAGGATGTGGAGTGATACAGAAGTGTGCTGTTCAACCATGTTTGTACCCTTATTTTCTCCTGAGTTAAAAGAAGTGCAGAGTGCTGGGTAGGATTCCTCGACAGCAAGAAGGAACTGTGCTAGCTTCTCTTAATGCCAAGTAAACAACTTTGACGTGTTTTAGAGGCCTTAGGTCCACCCTGAAAAACCCTGTAGGAAGTCCTACTCTCAAAAGAGTTTCTACTCTGTTCTATTGACATCAAAGGCTTCTCTATTAATTTCATTTTCTCCTGCTGTTTGCAATAGTCCTTCTCTGCTCCCCATGCATTGAGTGTTTTTAATGTAAACATGCCCTGGCAATATTATGTTCAAATAAGTGAGAGAAAAGTCAGGATATTTCAACAGTGTTGATATTGCATATTTAATTCAAAAGCTTGCATGTGCTTTTTAAAGTTTCTCTTCATATGTGCATGTCTTACTTGGAAGAATTGTGTTGCAGTTGGATTGCAAATCATTATCTAGAGCTGACTAAATATTGATGTGTTATAGCAGTTTATATTTAAGCTGCTTGGGATGAATCCCCAGCCAGCGTAAATTGGCCCACATTTAAGGCAACAGAGTGAAGCTGATTTATACCAGCTGAGGCTGTGTCCTTATGCCCTGTTAAAAAGCTAAAACTATACCAAAATTAATAAGAACAGGGCAAGAATTATGAACCCAGAAAATATTTTTACCTATTTTTAACAGAAAGAAAAATAATACAGTGATTTCATTTCAAGACTAAAGCAAAGATTCAGTAGTATTTAAAATGTATACAAATATCTCATAGCTAGTACTTAGACTAAGAGGTAGATGTCATATTCTAGGAATAGTATAGTGTGGAATGATGCTAATGGCAGTTGCTAAATACATTTATTTGCCTGTTACACAGGACACAAAGGAGGCTGATAGCAATGGCAACCACAAGAAGGCTTACAAAAAAATTCTTGTCTTCTTTTACTATTCTACGTTATCTATCTTTTGGTGCATTTCTTCTGGAAGGGCATGACAGAAAAGTGTCAAGAAGGAAAAAGATCTACAATACAAAACTTCACGTTCATAAAAACATTAGCTTTATCATTTAGGGCATCCTCTGTACTGCAATGGAAGCATTGTGTACTTACAATTTAAGATTACCTGGTGTTACTGAGCAAGCAGTGGAAATTCCAGGTGAGGTGATTCAGCAAAATAGGGGTCAGAAGAATGCAGCTCTCTCTCTCTCCCTCTCTCTCTCTGGTGTTCATGCTAAAAATACCAGGGCATATGGCAGCATATTTCAGCATCTTAACATACTAGGCTCCCTTGAGGACAGAAAAAAAGATTAAACTTGTGCTGTTGAGCCAGCAATAAGATTACAGAACAGTGTTGCCAGACATTCAGAGTGCTGGCAGCAAAGCCACTAGAGGAGTCAGTGTCTTACTTAGCCTAAAGGTGTTTCAGTGGTATTTAATGGTGCTCCAAGAAATGGAAAGCAAAGCTGGTGAAAAATGAGGAGCAGTATTATTTATAAATTAGTTGTCATTGCAAGTAGAGGAATTACACATATTGCATTAGGATATCCACTGCTTGTAGATGTACCTTCCACTTTTCCCTTGTGACTGTTGGGGGTCACCCCTTGCTTGAAAAAATCAAAATGCATATTATAATTACATGGTTTTCCAATATCCATACACAGCAAGTACAAGATACTTACATGTAAGTACACTGTATTTACCTATATTTTTGCATAGTTTTTAGTGTGTACTTTGTGCCACTTAATAAAAAGCATTACTCATCATTTTTGTTGTTGCTGTTTTTCTTTATTAGACAGCTTGTTCAATTAAAGTTGGAGTAGCTGGGATTTTTGGTATGCTCATCACAGATTACCAGTCCCTAGGAGTGTAGAGATTAGACATTTGGAGGAGTCTGGGTAAGCCATGGGGGGAAGCTGCAGTGTGAACATGAGAGTTTTAAATCACCTCCTTAATTAAGAAACGCAATATCAGATTTAATGATGCTAATTTAATAAACTTACCTTTAATTGGAACGGAATTCTAAAGGTAAGAAGTCCGTTTTCCTTTTGGTAACACTTTACAATAAGTGGCACTAAATTACACTAGAACTGCTATGTTACAGGGAATTACATGTAACTACACTGTAACTGTTGAAAGAGCTACTGTACATGTGCGTACATGGTAACTTCAGTGCTGTTACAATCATGAATTACATAATTACAGATGATTCTGTCCTTTCTTTTCATTGAAATAGCTATATATATATATATATTTATATATATATTATACTGCAATGAAAACACACAAGATGTTAACTTTCATGTCTCACTCAGAAAAGTTGGTTTTCTTCATGTTCCTTTAGAGAGGGAGTCTCAAGTGCAAGACGAACCATCCTTAAGTAATGTGGAAACTCTTTTGAGATGTTCTAGCTTAAACTCTGAGCCTCAAGTTAAACATCAGGTTCCTTAAACTGTCTCTTGGTTTGTCAGATGACACTAAAAGAGTGGGATGATGCACCCCTTGTCTTCTGATGCACCGCTTTCTTGTTCAAATCATGAGAATGTTCTTGAAGCATTAAAAATAAACCAACAAAAAATTAAAGTCTACATCAAAAAGTTTAAAAATAATCAGCAATCGACACTGTAAACAGTACACTGGCAGAAACTAGCTACCTGGTCTGGAGAAAACTACTCTGCAAGTGAGTGAGGGAGAGGATGTCACATACATTTTAGTGAAGGTGGTTCCCATTCAGAGCCTCCATTTTACACACTCGTTGGTGTCTCACACCATCACAAAAACTTTTATTTTTCTTTTCAGAATGGGAACTCGGACAAAAGGAATGGACAACTGGCTTTTAGCTTACTTAATGTCGTTAGTATTGAGCCATGACTGCTGACAGAAAAGAGGGATGCTCTTAACACCCAGTGTTGTAATTTGAACCCGTGAAGACCAGACAGCTCTGCAAAGTGCTATCCAGGTAGAACGCTCTGTGTGGGGCTTTTCACACCTGCTGTGCACAGCTGCAAGGGACATCACCAGGTGCAAGACAATGGAAAATCAAATGGGTTAAAAATGAGCATATGTGAGCAGTTTTAATTGAAAGCCAATGGAAAAAAAAAAAACCCAAACAAACCTGTCTTAACAGTACAGTTTATATCTGTTTTTTTGCCAAGTTGAAATGCTGTCTGTATGCCACTGGAGAATATGGTTTGACATGGTTACCACAAGGCCAATCCTGCTTTTGAAGGCCCTGCCTGACCTTGGCTGGGTAATGGTTCAAGTAACAACCCTACTATCCAAGCGAGCTGGAGCTAGGAAGGATGAAGAAAGGCGTAAACACCACGCTGGTGGGGAATTCCACTGGAGCAAATAAGGCCCTCATCCAGGGAAGCACTTCGTTTTTAAGCATATGAACAGTGCCTTATACTCCAAGGGACCCCCTCTGATGCCTGAAGCTGACTATGAGCTTAAAAGCTTTGTTGAACTGGGCCCCAGGTCCTGAAATAAAACTTTGATACTGTACTACAGCTAATGTAACTTACTGCTGTGACAAGAACCCATATTTTTGGTATTAAACTGAATGACTTCCTTTGCCAGCCTTTTACATGTTTATGTTTTGAAAGACATGAATATCTTGTAAACCTATACTAGTTTTCAATGTGTCTAGTAGCACCTACCTGGTTCTCTCAAACTACCATATTATATTAACATATTATTGCATTTTTCCACAGATGGGTATGGAGTGAACTGTAAAAACAAGCATGCAATCACATCAATGCAGACTTATTTCTTTAAAATGTCATACTGTATATGATTTATTATGTTAACACTCAACCACATCATATTATTTATGTCTGTATATTTTGAAAAAAAGTGCTGCTTTGATTGACGTCACCCTTTTTTCTTAGAAAGTAACAAGATAGATGCTTCAACAAAAACAATTAAAATACTCTAATATTGTCCTTAAAAGGTTTATATTCTTCTGATAAATAATCTGTCACAGCACCTTTATCTTCTATTTTACCATACCACATGATGTCTTATTCCAAATTCTCCCTTCCCCACACAAAAATAAAATCCCAGGAGAAAGTCCTTTACAGCAGACCATCATGCTTTTATGCTTCACAAACACATCAACCAGAGAGAAATACTTCTTTTGTCAAAGGTGCAAAACACAGGAGCCAAGCCAGCTCCAACTAGACTTAACTTGCGTTCTCCAGTGTAGAATCATTTCCAAGACCTGTTATGGCAACCTTTTCTTTTCATTGGAAGAGGAAATAAGCCGATGGGCTTACAGTGTTTTGTTGTCATATTTAAGAGCATGTGATTTTTCAGCTGTCAATTACACAAAAAAAAAACCAAAACAAAAAAAACAAACCAAACTTCAGAAATAATCCAAACAGAGACCTTCACTGTGGAGCTAAAAGCATGGCAGGAATTCTCTATCATTCACGGTGACATAAGTTTGTACCTCACAAAATGCATAGACAGGAATTTAATATAAAGAATTAGTCCATTTACTGTATACACAAAACATATATCTTTTGTTTTAACACTTCTATTTTTTCTTTTTTTTTTTCTTTTTTTGTTTTTTTAAAGTTTTTTTTTGTTGTTTTTTTGGCAAACCAACATAGAGAAGCAGCTCTGGAACTGCCAAATTAAAATTGAGAATTTTAGCAACTCAATAGTACTTTTTAAGGATAGTAATCAAATGTGGTTGTAATTTAAAACCTGAGGCTGTGCACTGGTTGTTAGCTTAAAACTACCTTTCCATATAACATTGTGCTTCCATTGTATGACAAAGAAAAAATTAACAAGAACTAGAAAAGTTTGCTGCTGAACAGTGCTAGGACATACAGACAAAAAAATACTAACACATGTTATCTACTCAGAATATCGATTTTGAGTCATATCTAAAGGGATATAATGGACATTAGAAAATGCTTACTTGTGACTGACTTAGCTACTGCCAAAAAAGTTGAATATGTATCAAATAATGTTTAATTGAATTTATTATATGCACTATATACAGATACTAAAATGCCTTGCAATTGTGCCCCATGAACATATCAAATTTGACTAGGCAGGTGAGTTCATGTTTAGCAAATAAATTATAAAAACATAAATTACTCAGAAAGTTCTCTAATCTTTGTGATCCCAAAAGCCAGTAAAAGGGCTTGACAAATTGTTTCAAAAGAAGCTCTATTACCTAACTTTTCAGAATCTGTATAGCTACTCACATGTTTTTACTACTAAACCATGGCACTGTTGTCAAGGTACCATTTAAATCATAACAAAACAAAGCAAAACACCCCAAAAAATTCACTGGACTGATCTTTTTTCCCACCAAATCCAAACATATGAGAAACTATACTAAACCGATTTCAATTTGTGTTTCCAAGGGCATATGTTTCAAAAACAAGTTGCTTTTTGAATTATAGACAGGTATAAAATATTCTTTATAAACCTCTAATCTTAGACTTAACATTTTCTGTAAGTAAATTAGGACCTTACCTAATAGTACTTGTTATGAATTTTGTTCTATGACATACTAATAGGGACATGATAAAAGAAAACTGGAAAAGAAAGCTGCATAACACTTAAATATGTAGAAAACTTGGATTAAGATGATGATTAACATTGTTAAGGCTGTATATTCAAGCACTGTATGTTAAGAGAGCAGTGGATATGATTTTTAGGCAATAAGAAATGTCCTGTTTTATGCATGATACTGTAATTATAGAATGATGATGTCAACAGCTGATTGTTGGCATAAACTGGCTACTTATAGCAGGTATGAGAGTTAATAAAGATAGCAGAAGATGGCAGAAATGAATTCTGAGAAATGATAGCCAGTTTTCTCCAGCAGTCAGCCTGATAAGTAAAACTCCAAGATTCTAGCTCTGCATCTAAATGAAATACTCTTTTTTCTCCTCTGCATTGACTTGGCTGCCTTCTGCATTGATAATGGCTGTGTCGGCATCAGGTGCATCTTCAGCTCCTTTTGCTTCATTTGTTAAATATGTTCCTGTAGGAATCAGTACAAGAGAAAAGAAAAGAAAAAGAGAATTATTAGGGTTTTTTTACACTGCATTATAGGAAGTACATTTCAAAAAATGTACTCCAGTTTTTCAAGTAATGAAAAATATTTTTACATAGTTTTTAGTATACATCATAAAGGTGTGCTCAACTTTCTAATTTGCTAAAGAAATATTTACACTGATACTTATACTGGTAAAGACATATATAAAAAACTATAGTATATCCACAACAAATTAAGGAAATATTTTAATAAAACTCCACTTTATCTAACTGCAGTAAATGCAATGTATTTTTCAATTATAGAATAAGTGATAAAATCTTGGTTATTTCATGAAGTAGCTATCTATCAAAAACAAAGCAATTTTGAAGAACTAGAGATTAGTAAAAGTTCTTTTTTTTTTTTTTTTTTTTATGGCCACTGATCATTCGTATTTCAGTTTTATATTGATCATACCTATGCTTTAATTTTACAGAATTGTATCATAAAAAGTTCCAAGAATTACAAAATTGAGGCAGTTTTATTAACTGAACTAACTCATATTATACTATCACAACTATTTTTATTCTCTGGAAATGAATGAATGAAAAGAAGAAATGTGTACAATAGTCAAATTTCCCTTTGTGAAAATCATTATTTATGGTGGCATGAGATGTACAACTGTTCATTCAGGAAAGTAAAACAAAAGAGACACACTTTCACTGGCTCACTAAAAAAAAATTCTGATTTTCTCCCAGGTAGTATAATCCAATTGTAAAGATGTTTTTTATCAATTTATGTTTGCTAGGTATATGATGATACTATCTAAAATGAGAGTTACTGAATTAATACCAAAATACCAACACTCATCCTCTCTCTTTTTTTTTTTTTTTGAGGGTTATGGAAAGGGAATCAGCTGAGTTTTAGCAATAGGCCTACAGGCTGTACAGAGGTTAAATCTCAAGGCATAATTTTGGAACTAACTAGGTCAAAATCAAATCACAGAGAAGTCAGAAGTCAGTGTCACTCCATTCCTGCTATCTTTAGTGGCAGAGGGGACTAAAAATAAAGAGACCAGAATTATTAAGGTAAAACCATAAAATAAAGTAAAACTAGCCTGAGGAATGAACCCCTTATTCCAGCAGGATCATTGATAAACTGATTTGAAAACTCACTACTGGATTCCAATATTATCTTTTAAACACATACTTGAAATATTAGCAAAATCCATTAAAACGTAAATTTTGTTCACTCAATGCATATATATTCTGCTGAACTGAGATGGTAGCTAAAACTACGAGAACATGATGAGAACATGTAATCAAGTATCAGGAGTTCAGATCCAAAACCAAGGGGCAATCTTACCCCTCAGCCTCCCTAAATCGCTGACTTATAAGATGACCTTGGGCATGCACTAACTCCATGTTCTTTGCCTTGGCCAGCCCACTGGAAAACTGGTAAAAATTCACTTGTGACTGGACTGAGAACTATTTTTTGTTTTAATCATTTAGCAGAGAGGGGGAAGGTGAAAGGGCATGCACTCCCAGGTGAAATCATGCCTTGCTTCCAAGAGTCACTGAACTTCCCCTAAATGTGTCCTACCTTTATGTCTTGCCAGGTATCGCCCAAGGAGAATTATAGAACATAGTGTTACAAAGACAACTACAGCCACTATTCCTCCTATAAGAGCGTGATCAGGTCCGGTCTGTCCAGCCAAAGCATTTGGATCTAGAGGGAGAGACAAAAAAGAAAAAGTGATCCTACACAGAGAAAGAAAAAATACAGAAAAATTCACAATACCAAGTTTTATAGTGATCATCCTGAAAATAGGGCATTTCACTCCTTAATATTCAGCACCGTTATTCCCACTTTTACTCCCAGTATCTTATCAACAGCACAGTGCTGCTTGTATTCCCAGATTGTTAAAACCCTGAGGACATCACAGTTATGAAAAATATTACCCTATTCTTCTTTGGCAGAGGTTATTAAATGAAAAAGGTTCCTAGCTTTGTCCTAGTCACTTTACAACTGAAAACCTGGCCACAGCTATTTATAGAAGGAAAAACAAGGAAGTGAGAATTGGGGATCGGATAGCATCAGCAGAATAGTGTCTGCATAATACATAATTTATAGAATTGATTCTCAGTGGGGAACCCTTATATGTTCTCTTCCTCTCACTCCTACCCTCTTGCACCAGAAATAAAAAGGCAGATAAAGTGCAGCCGTGCCAAGTTCCTCTGCACATGGCTGAGTCTGCATGGATTTGGTTAGATAAAGGTATCAGACAGACTGAAACTCAGCATTCAGACTCAAGCATCAGCTTGTGAATTTTCTACAAATGCTCAATTAACACCCAGCGTGTGATATCTATTACACCAAGCTGTAATAGATATCACAGAATCACAGAGTCAGCTGGGATGGAAAAGCTTTGAGATTGTCAAGACCAACCAATGAAGTGGCATCACCTTGTCAAGCAGTCCAGGGCACTGAGTGCCACATCCAGTAACTTCTTAACATCTCCAGGGATGGTGACTCCCCCACCTCCCTAACCAGCCCATCCCAATGCCCAATCACTCTTTCTGTGAAGAAATTCTTCCCAAAGTCCAACTTAAACCTCCTCTGGCACAGCTTGCACTTTGGTGTTGTTAGACCTCATGCTGTTCTACTCAGCCCATTGACCCAGCCTGTCCAGGTCCCTCTGCAGAGCCCTCCTACCCTCCACCAGATCAACACTCCCCCACAACTTGGTGTCATCTGCACATTTGCTAATGGCAGAGTGAATCAGCAGGTTCCATTTTCCAGCTCAGAGCACTGGGAATACTTTCAGATTCAAGTGTTCTGTGCTGGTCATTTGCCTGTTCTGTTGCCCAATGCATCACAAAAGTTGCAGAGACGAAAATGGGAAATGGCACAACTTCGGGGTGAGTAATTCTTCAGAGCTTTTAACAACAAACCAGTAACCTGTGACTGTTGACTCAACAGATAAATACAGAAGGCAAAGTTTTCATCTGAGGATCATGACATGGTTCCTATTATAATATGCCTCTGCTATGAAGTAATAGTAATTCTCTGAAGATGTTATTAGCATGTACTGTATGCTGCAATCATTCCACTCCCACTGCTTCAAGGGCATTTCCCTTGTAGGAGCTGTTTATGTTCTTCAAATAGTTTGCAAACAACTCCTTTGCTTTGCAAAAAGGAAAGGCAGGAACAATATTTACACATAAAAGAGGGCAAATCTGTGAAGATGATAGAAAGGCCTCTGATAACGCTGAGGAGGTGTGATTCCATAATACCATGATTACATTCTGCTGACCAGGATTGCTATTGGCAGTAGGATCTGATATGGGAGTCTCATGAGGTGTAACAAGGCTAAGTGCTGGTGCTGCACCCAGGTCAGGGCAAATCCTGTTCTCAGTCCAGGCTGGGGGATGAACAGATCCAGGGCAGTCTGGCTGAGAAGGACCTGGGGGTGCTGGTGGGTGAGCTGGCCTTGTGCTCTTGCAGCCCAGAGAGCCAAATGTGTCCTGGGCCGCGCCCAAAGCACCGTGGGCAGAAGCCAAGGGAGGGAAAGGGAGGGGATTCTGTCCCTCTGAGCCACTCAGTTCTGAGACCCCATCTGGAAAACCGCATCCAGTTCTGGGGTTTCCAGCTCAGGAAGGACATGGACCTGGTGGAGTGAATCCAGAGGAGGCCACCAAGTTAATGTGAGGGATGAGGCACCTCTCCTGTGAGGAAAGGCTGAGAGCATTGGGATTGTTCAGCCTGTGGAAGACATGGCTTTCAGGTGACCTAATTGTGGCCTTCCAGTACCTGCAAGAGCCTGCAAGAAAGATGGAGAGACACTATTTACAAGGGTTTGTAATGATAGGACAAGGGGAAATAGCTTCAAACTAAGAGCAGTTTTAGAGTAGATATTAGGAAGAAATTTTTCACTATGGGGGCAGTGAGGTGGTGGCACAGGTTGCCCAGAGAAGCTGTGGCTGCCCCATTCCTGGAAATGTTCAAGACCAGTTTGGATGGGCTCTGAGCAAGCTGGTCTAGTGGAAGGTGTCCCTGCCCGTGGAATTAGATGATCTTTAAGGTCCCTTCCTATTCAAGCCATTCTATGATTTCAAGATCTACAAACACACATGTATATAATGTTCCATAGATGAAAGAAAAGAATCCTGCTTTCCCTTCCTTTTGCAAGCTGTGAAGCATTCTGCAACTACATTTTCAGGCTTGCTGGAGCACAGAGTGGTGCGGCCACTGGTACAGACTCAGTTCTGCTCATAACAGTCACTGGACTCATCTGGTAGGACTTTGTCACTTATTGCTGGCTTTCCAAGCTCCCACACCTTTCTCTTCTGGCTGCCACAAGGACTTTGGGGAAGCTGGTCATGGCACTTCTGTGGAAATGATGGCAAATAATAGATATTTGCCCTCAAAAAAGCTAGAAACACCTTAAAAAGTCAGCTCTTCTACATCCTCTTCAAACTCCACATCCTCCTGGCATGGTGCTGTTGGTGGTGGCACCACGCTGAGTACACATCACCAGCAGGACATAGGTTCCATTTTGGTCATTAAATCCGACCCCAAATCCTGCGCACCAGCAGACTCACAGGGGAAAAGCAAGAGTGCTGAAGCATTGCCTTCCAAAAGCAGGAGCTTGGAGCATTCATCCGTCCTCTCCCTTGCCTTGCAGGGGTTTGTTTTCTGAGCAGAGCAAGGAGGACGTGGGTGCTTGCTTGAGAAGATGGAAGGCGACAGCTTGCTGCAGGAATGCCAGCTTGCTTGAGCCATCTAGAAGATTCCTCCTTTTGTGCTGCATGTGGCAATGCTGAGTGAGGCTCCTCCCTGCAGCAAAAGGGCAGGACCCATTTGGCCTCTGAGGACCACCCATGTCCCCAAGCCCTGCAGTGTGTGGCCTGCAGGAGATGCTCTTTGGCAGCACTGGAACAGGAGCAGCATGAACGTGTTTCCCACTAAAAACTGGCTCCTGCTGGTGTACTGCCAGTAACAGTGAAGAATAAAATGAGATCTTTTAAGGGATAATATACTTCCTGATGCAGGGCATAATCCAGAGAAGGGTGAGCACAGAACTTTATCTACAGGCATTTTTGCAAAGCTGATTGAAGCGCACAGCCTTAGCTCAATACCCAGACTTACAACACGTGTCCTCTGTGAGTTGTAATAAACATTACAGATAAAAATCCTCACAATACACTGAGATAAACACATCTCTGTGTTTTTATCCTCCTCAGAGTAACTCACTCCTCCTCTGACACACCTGCTGTGACTACAAGAAGTGACCCAAAGCCAGCCTCAACACAAGGTTTCCACCTACTACTGTGGATTAATGAGATTCTAATACTGCTATAGGCTGAATTTTTTTAACATTAAAATTAACATAGGTATTCATTGGACTGCAAAAATAGCAGCATATTTTTTGCTCTAATTTCAACCTTGCTATCAAAGCCAGATTAGATTGGTTGGTATCAAACTAGAGGAGTTTGTCCAGAGAAAACCCCAAAACCTTATACATAACCTATTACTACTATATGAGCAGTGAACAATTCCTTTGTTGAAAAGGAAGAAGGAAGTGAAGGAGAGGAAGGAAAAGATGGAAGCAAAGGAAATAAAGAAAGATTCTTAAAAGTGGCCAACATTTTCTTGGGAAACAAACATTTTTTTCCATCTCAAAATGAAAATCTGCACAACATAAACAATTTGCTGAACAGGAAGCATATCTCATGAATAGTTTCTTCATATAAAAATAATGCTAGCATTAAATATAAACATGCTCTACATTATGAATACAGAGTAATGCACCATACTTTTGCCTTTCATGAAATGACCTAAGCCCCATGAGTGAATTATAGATCTGGGGCTTTCTATCGTGGTATAAATAATTACTATTTCAAAATGTGCCCGAGCAGTATCTGAAAGACAGAAATACAGGGATTTGGAAGCTACACTTTTTTGTATTTTAGGTATTTATACAGTGAATGTGCAGGATCATTCAAGTGTTCTGGGCACAAGTCTTAGCAGCTGCCAATAAAGTTTGTGAAACCACTGACCACTCCACAGTCTGCTTTCCAAAAAGCAGAATAATATTCAGATTATTTTAAGATTCACATTTTAAGCTTCATGGACTTTACCAAGTAAATCCTACCCCGCCATACACACAACTCCAGCAAATGAAATATTAGGTATGCAATTGTGCAATAAATACTTATAATTCAGCTGTTTCTATAAAAAAAAAAAAGAAGAAGAAAAAAAAAAGATTACACTGTTACTGTTTTAGTACATACTGGTTTTTACTGCATGACAACAGGCAGCTACAGTACCTATGGCTGTGGAATTACAATTTTGCAATCAGACTAGATCTTCAGAGATCAGTCATCCTTTGATAAAACTAAGAAAATCCTATAAAAACATAATGACACAAAACATCACTGCACTCTTCTATTTGCTCTTTCCCCCCCTGCCTAAATTTAGAAAGCTTCTTCAAAATACTGATTGCCAATGATGCAAAAATTTACCCATTTTCAGCTTTTGGGATTTCCCTGTTACTGTTTGTTCACAAACTGTGAACACACTTAAATTAAATAACACACATTTAAATTAATAAAAATGTGTGTTTATAGATAATGTTTATTAATAATCTCTAAAAATGACTAAGAGGGGAAAAAAAGCCTCAATTTTAAGAGCTGAAACACATCAGATAAACCTTAGACTCAAGAAATAACTCGATATGTGCTTTTTATGACCTGCTGACAAAGTTTCAAAGTAGAATATTTCAATATGAATTCACACTTTGGTTATGCAGAGAAATTTTGGAATAGTTTTTCGTGCTTTTGCATAAAGTGTATGTTAATTATTCACCTAATTTCAGTTTCTTCATGCATAAGTTTCCTTCTTATTTATGCAGAGTTGACTTGACTGAGCAGGCTGCAGGAAAGGGTCAGATAACCCTTTCCTGAGCAAAGGCAAAACAAGCACATTTGTGAATGCTGAAACGGCATATTTTGGGGAATATGTGCTCAAGTAGCCCTCTCTTTTGCAGAACTTTATCAATATGTATTTTTGCTCATATGGTGAAGTTTTAAAAAAATCACTCTGAGCATGAGATGACCTAGGTTTTGAGGCATCCAAAATAAAAATTTGTTTTGACCATTTCTACTATACAAAAAATTGGAAATATCCTAATTTGCTGTGGAGCTTTAATAGCATTCACAAAGTAAAGAGTTATTAAGTATATGTATAATTCATAAATTACTGTTCCTTAAGGCTGGGAAAAGAAAGGGCTGTCCCATTTCTCACAGAAGTACTGAAACCACCAGCCTACAGTCACTTTTACTGATTTAATGAATAATCAAATGCTGCTGCGAAGCAGAATTGCTCCAATAAGGGCTCCTGTGGCATGGCTTTGTGTTACAATTTATATGGCAGAAAAATCTCTTAAAATGACTGCTGATTATTTCCCCATATTCAGGGACTTGCTATAACCCTCAGTACAACTCACTAATATTTCACATTTTTACAAAAAGCTATTGTTTTAAGGGCATTGCTCAAATCAGATCAGTAAAGCAAGGTGCATTTTAAGATGGGTAACCCCCAAAAGTACAAAAATTAAACAAATAGCTTTGTCTTATTTGAAAGGCTGTTGAAACAGTGCAGGTGAGTGTGGAAATGAGTGGTGGGAGACTGTGAAGATTTTTGGAGAAAATCTAGCAAGGAGCCTCAAATCATGAGATATTTAAACCTGCTTTGAAGTGTCCTAGCCAGCAGAGACCAAACTGCAACAACTATGGGGGGAGAGTAGTTAGAGGATTTCTGAAGTCCATCAGTGAATGTAAATTACATTAGAAATATTCCCCAGTGAGTTTTTTCTTCATATCAGCCTAATTTCCCAAGGAGACAAGAGCTTGTATGAATATTCTCTTTCACTCTGCTCAAATTACTTATGAAACGTGGTTCCATTACAACAAGTTTTAAGAGACAGTAAAGAACTTGAGAGCCTTGTTTTCTTATAACTAACCTGAGAGGACAGGTTGCAGCAGGGGCTCAGAGCTTATTAGATATCAGACAATGTGTAGGAAGGATGCCTGTATAAAAGCCCTAATAGAGACAAAAGCTTCCCTGAAAATCTCTGCCCAAGAATCAATTTTTCATTAGAGGTTTCTCTCCATTGCAAATACTTTGGTGTCCAATGGCACAGATCTTGTTTGAAGTTTTCACATGGCTAGGTGGCATTTATAAGCTCTGAGCCCTTGTTTCCTCACCTTTTTCTCCTCTCCCCAAAGCCCACCCTTCGTGCTTCTCTTCCTTCTTGTCTCAGCTCACACTGCAGTATTTCCGTAATTCAGTTAAAAAACCACAAGGCACAATCTCATGGAAACCAGAGAAGATTTCTTTCTGCAGTTTATGGCACAAATTTGGGTTCTGAAATGTATTCAGACTAATGTCATTGCCGAGATTTAGCCATAGGGTTCATAAAATATTTAATTGTCCCACCAAGGCAAGTTTGGGGGGAAAAAAGGTAAAACTTCAGAAAAATCAAAACAAACAAGCTAAAAAAACCCCAACGCAAAAACCTCCAAACAAAAACATCAAAACAGAACCTCAAAGATCTGGTTTTACATCAGTAGGAAAAAAGACTAAAGCAGGAATTGTACCATATTATGGATAGAAGGTTAGACTGAAGTGATAGCTGACAAGGTATTTGCCTTAGGAAAAGTGGCAGAAGTGCTGTTTGTGATAAATGCTGCTAAGTTAGAATTTACCCATTTTAGCATCTTAATTTGGGCATCCCAGAGTTCAATTTCTCTTGCATGGCCTGGAAGGCTGAAACAGGTGTTTTTAATCTCTTTTTGTAATATACTACTAACCACTAAAGCACATGTACACCAAACTTGTAAAACTATTGTTAAGAGGGAAAAGAAAGAAACTTTCTGCACCTTCATTTAAATTGCAAAGAGTAGCTGCCCAAAGGGGCTGGTTGTGAAATTTGTTGAAAATGCATTCTGTTATTAACCAATTCCAAACTTAAAATATGTGACAAGCTTCTTTATCCTTCTGTGCCTGAAGCAAAGAAGAACAAAACATTGTGCTAATATACAGCACATATAAACTGCTGTTTTAATAGTAGAACATCATCAACCATAGCAAAGACAGGCAGAAAAAATTACTTCTAAACCTTCAAAGGAATTGATAGCCTTTTCTTCCCATGCTACTGCAGTGGCACATTTGGCCCATTTTGCCTTTGTTTTCATTTTTTTTCACAGTACTGAATTTTACATACATTCCCATTAAGAAGAGCCTATGTCCCAGAAAGATAAAGCCCTACACAATATTTCAGCAGCTGAAACCACAGCTCCTTTTCAAGAGCTCCTGTTGTTCTCATGAAGCCAAGACTTCTTTCAGTGGACAGAAAAATGTAAATGTGTCCTGATATATATTTGTGAGCAGGTAGCCCTTGTCAAAGTGAATAAAAGCACTACCCATACCTATTTATTTTGCAAATGTATTTTGTTTTAATGCTTAGAAGAGAGCTGTATACCTACAATATTAAGATGAAAAGTTTAGCAATATTTTTCAGGGTCCTTAGAGCCTTGTTCCATATTTTGTGCCTGTGTCATTGACACATTTTTTTTAAAGATTCTTTTTTCCTTTCTCTTTTTTTCCTTAATGCCACTGTAAAAGCTCCAGTTTCCTGAAGGGAACAGTTCCTCTAATTAGAGCACATAAAAGACTTTTCTTATTGACAACATTATATTTTTGGCTGTCAATAAACTCATTAATTGCTTCAGACTTTGTCTTAGGAAAAAAAGAACTGAAATCTGCAATGTTTTGCCTTCCTCTTATTTTCTGTAGAGGATAATTAAGTCAATTCTGGGTTTGAAGAAATACTTGTCCGTCCAGCTATAACTTCTGTAGGCTGTAGGAAAAGACACAAATGGCACAGATGACATGAAAATTTCCCTGTTAAGTTGAATGAGTCAACTGTTCCAGCATTTTAATTTTCATTTTCTTGTGAAGCTCCAGAATGCTCAATGCCTTCATTGCAGTAAAAAAAGATTGAACTTTGGAAACATCCACCTATTCCATACTTTAAAAAAAAGAAAAAAGGAACAAAGAAGATCCTATCTCTATCTAGAAAAATGAGAATCATGACTTCCTACTTTGGAAGAAAAAAACACATTTCAGAAGTGTTATCTTTCTTTTGATAACTTTCCATCAATTAATATAGGAAGATCCCTGCTCTTAGTTTTCTTTGTCAAAAAAGACCAGAGACCAGATGGAGTTAGTGTGCACACAGCTCCTTCTCCTGTTGCCAGAAGTTAATTATTTATATAAATAATAAACCATTCTCTCATTAATACAGAAACTGGAGATGCCAGTTTCTTCTGCCTTTCTTAGAGTGTCTTTAATCTGTGGCTTTTGGTCACTTCCCACAGCCTTTGATTTGCTGTACAAAACATGGCCAGCACGTGTGGGAAGGGAGCGCGGCACCTGTGCTCCGCAGAGCTGGCTGAGCGTGGGCATCTGCTGCTGGCCGCCATCACAGGGGCTGGGGCCAGACTCACTTGCTCTCTGGCAGCCTTCACATTTCAGGAGAAAGCAACTCATTATCACCACAATACACTGTAGGAATTACGGGGAGATTGCTGAGGCAGTGATCATTCAAAGCGCTAAAGGGATCTCTCAAAGCTTCCTCCTCTAACTGAAGGAAGCCCCAAGAGCTGAAGCCCACTGGAAAGTGGCATAAATATTTCCACTGTGGCTTTTCAGCCACCTTGTCTTCCATGGTGTCTGTTACATGAACCCTCACCCTGATTGCTTCTCCGAGCTAATCAGCATCACTGCACAGCTCAAATAATAAATACCAACACAAATAAGCAGTGGGAGAATGACACACTTTCAGTCAAGAAATGGCATGAAACAAATGGATGGGGAGGATCAGTAGAGAGAGACAGAGAGAAACAAAGCTGATCCTGACGGCAGAAGCTGGGGAGGAGAAGTTTTGTCATCAGTAAGGGAGAGCCACACATGTAAAGTTAGTTGAGAACAGGTAAGGTTGGGTAAAGATCAGAGGGGCAGCAACAGATTCACAGTTGTACAAGGTACATTGTACTGAATATGTTCACGAGAGTTTTAAAACCAAGAAGGGCAGATTTAATTTAATTGAAGAACAGCTCTAATTAAAACTTAGTTCTGTGGTGGAAGAAAACCTATTGTTCAAATGAATTCTTTATGCTTGTCATAGTAATTTTTTCCTTACCAAATCAGATTAGACTAATTATAAGCCTATAATGACATCAAAACACCCCAGTAAACCAGCCACTTACAGCCAGAATCTGACACCTTATTCAGGCTGAACAGCAATTTAATCTGTCATGGGACTACTCAGTGAGAGTAACTGTAATAGAAGAGCCTCTTTGGCAGTTAATAGTGTATTTTATCTGTCAATGTATCTCCAGATTAGCCATGCATACTTGTGGTTAGGGTAGTAACTGATCCAAAAGTGGATGTTGACTGATCCAGTTTATCTCAGAGAGGTGAGAGTCATTAGCAGAGGTAGCCTTCTGTAATGCACAGAGTAACAGGAATGAGGGGTAAATTATTTATAAGGTCTGCACCACCATTAATATGTGAGGCATCTTCTATAGCTGCTCTAATTAGGGCACAAAATCTTATAAAATTCTTTGTGACAATGGCAACATCCATTTGTGAAGTTCCTGCCCAAGAGATAAATCTACCTTCAATTTGTTTGAATTTTTTCCTTGTGGTTTAATTGAATGCTATCCATTCTTTATATGCCAACTCTGTTCTAATGGAAACAACAATATTTTCCCCTTTTAATAATGACATGCTTGATGGAATTCAATATCTTAACCAAATTCTCCTCTGGGAACATTAAGCCTGTTGTTTTCAGATGCCTTTAAGTTAAATACCATCCAGCTATTAGTAAGAGAGTGTTTGCTTTTAAAGCCATCGATTGGTAATGGGTTTGCTAAGAGTAACATTGGTCTTTGCTTTCCTAAAGGCTTTCTGTATTAATACAAAAAATAAAGTTACACAGTCTTTGCTTTATGGGCCTCTTTTCTTTTTTTTTAACTTGGCAACATGCATTAATTCCAGCAGCATGATCTCCACTGTCAGCAGCAGTAGCTGTAACACACCCAGATTCTACCAAGGGGGTCACATCCCCACCAGCCTGCAGCTGACAGATTCATTTCCTACCTTCTCCTGAGACAGCGACGAGGACCGAGAATCCAGAGGTCCACTGTAATTACCATGTATATTTCAGATTAAATAAATGTGATAAAAGCCTCCATCTGGCTGTTGATCAAATGTGCAGAGGCAGGCTGATTTTCAGTGACATATTACAATATGTCTCTTGTAACAGTCCCTAATGCCAGCCTGTAAATTACTTACATTTGGGATTACTTGACTACGGCAGACAGAAATATTACTCACTGTTAAAGTGCTGCCTACTGGGAGCATGGGGGACGTGGTCTAATCTTAAAGCTGTTAAGCAAGGCATTAGGAAATAATGGGGCCATGTTTATTTTACTAAATGCTGATTGTACTCACAGTGTTTGAAGATGGCAGACCCAATTTAATAGCAGCCTGAACTTGTTCCAGATGCTGGAAAGCTGCAGAAAGTCTTACACTGGGGAAATAAGTATCAGTTGTGTTCTAGAGGAAAACTTTAAATATCAGAAAAATCCAGCAAAATATGTCAATAATTTCAAATTATACACTATCTTCAGAAAAAAAAACAAAAAACCAAAAAACTCACCAAAAAAACCAACCAAAAGCCAGTAGTTCAGGGCCTTCCATTTAAGAGAAATCCCAACCAGAAACTTCAAAAATAAAACAACACAAATTTCATGGAAAAAATAGACAATGAAGCTGCCATTTCACGATTTACTTTACAGCTCTCCTTGCAATGGCGGCTGCAACATGTAGGCAGTCAAAATTTAGTACATTACTGAAGGTCTTTTAAAAACTTATGGTAAGAAAGAAAGGTTGGGGAAAAAAAATGTCTGAAGGATATTTACAGAGCAACTAATTGTGGTTTGAAGGGCTTTTCTTATGATTTGCAGCTTCTCGAACTTTATAGCTCACATATCAACAAGAAAAATAATTCAGAATTGAGAATAAAAGGCTTATTAAAAAAAAAAAAAAGCTAAATATCATCTCCTAGTCAAAGGATGGATATTCTGCTCTACTCTATTACATTGTCATGGTTCTTATTGCACATTCATCCTGCCCAGAAAGTATAGCAGGACACTCTGTATAAATCAAGGAGAGTATTGGCCTTGTAAATTCTTGCTCTAAAGTTGAGCAAAAACCCCTTACTGTTGTACAGCTCTTCAAAGAACAGCATCTTTGTACTGCAGTGGTTAAAATTTGTTTCCACCTAGACATATGTCCAGAAAAAAAGTTCTGGGAATCATTATGAGCCTAAGAAAAATCTAGAAATATTCTTCTCATCTCCTATGTGATCATTCCAACAGCTTTTCCTTTCTTTCCCTACTCAGTTCTTATTCTAACTGCATGAGATTTGCTATATAAACCCTTCACCTTAAATTGTCTCATTAGCCTGCATCACTTAGCATCCACTCTTACTTAACTGAAGTGGTTCATTAAATGACATTTCCTTTTAAAAGACCTCTAAAAACTTAGTCCTCCCTTTAGGAAGTCAAGAAGACATATCCTACAAGTAGAAAATAATGTGCTAAACAAATGTGGAATTTACACAACTTTTTGAAATGCACTGCTGAGAGAAACTTTTCTCCTTCCTTCCTAATAAGTCTCTTGCCTTTATATTATAGCTATGTAAGGGAAATGATATTTCTCTCTGAAGTATTCTGAATGCTGAAACTGATTAAAAATAAAGATGCCCTTCAAAAACATCATGACACCCTCTTTGATGCAGAAGCTTTTGTTAGTCAGTGAAATTTTGGATATGACTATCAAACCAACATCTCTAACTATACCATTCCTGACATGCAAGTAGCAGACACTGCATTCAGCTGAAAAACAGAAATTGTTTCTGAGAGCTGTGAAGCCAAGTGTGGGTATTTCAAGGATGTTACATTCCTTAGTTCAGTAAAACATGTAAGCATGTTTTGAGACTTTAGACATGATTTAGTGTTTTTGTTGATTTGGAACTGGGCTGTTAGACCCCAGCTCCAGTTTACAAGACACTGGCTAGAGGAGACACAGGCAAGTTAAAGAAAAAGCTAAGAATTCTTAAGCTGTGAGAAGCAGTGTTTATAGCTTTCCTTGCCTTCTGGAAACCTTTAGCAGGCTGCTCCTCCTCCTGTGGAGTTGAGATTCATGAATTCAGAGCTCATTGTGACAGCTTCTCTCTGACACCAGCACGTCTGGGTCTGGTGCCAGCGGCAGCAGTGAGCCCACAGTGCTGGGCAGAGCAAAATCACAGAGTCTCCCTTGCTGGGAGCAGCCTCTCATCAAAGCCCTGCTCCTGTCACCTGGGCCGAGGAGGCAGCACGGGGCCTGTTCCTTCAATATCTATTTTCATACTTAAGGTGGAAGGGGGTTTTTGCACCTCACAGCTGAGCAAAAACCATGAAACCTTGAGCTTGCTGTGCTTGGTCTGCTCACAGCAGCACCTAAGGCCCAGAGGGTGGGCAGGTGCTCCTCCAGGACATCATGCTGGTGGCACCCCTTGAGAGCAAGGCTTTTCAGGGCATAAACATGGAAAATCAGATTGAAATCCTTGCCATTCAGCAAATGCCTTGATGTGCGTTTTGGCAAAGTGTTCTCTTTATATCTGAGCCTCAGTTCCTCAGAAACAAAAAGAGGCTCAGGAACAATGTATTACCTTGACTCACAGAAGGAATTATAAAAGAATGATTTTAGATATCACAGTAGTACTGGTAAGGCAGGCACATCACCTGTCTTTACACGCAATATTCTATATATTACTATTTTAAAACATTTGATATTAACTGTGCGTTTCATTTTCACTAAGCTTTTTGTTGGAAATATATATATATATACATTTTCTTTCTTGTATAAAAGGCAACTGAGTATCTATCATTATGATTTTGCGTAATGAAGAAATTAAAAGCTAAATGCTTTTATTTCAGAGAGGTGAGACTGAACAAGACAGCCTCATGCAGCTACGCCACTGGAAGTAATTCACACCAGATAACTGAAAAAGATAAAAAAAACAGAAATATGGGCATAAGCTAGAAATAGGATGACTCTACTTTCAGATTATGGAAACAGAGAAGTATTAGGGATGCTGTTGAACATTGTTACACAGGTCAACATGTTACTTTGAGTTCATAAACCACCTTGAACTTAATAGGAAAGGATGTTCCATTTTAATAATAGAATCATTGAAGAAGTATGTCAGTTGATACAAGAAGGTACCATAGAATTAATATTTAAAACAATGAACAGCTATACTCTCCTGGCTTCATTTTTCCTTTTCATCCCAGTAATGTCTACCTTCCCACAAGTGCTAATAATTTATGCATTACAATTAAACTTAGAAAATGATGATTAAAACATCTTTCTATTTAGTTACACAAAGTTACCTAAAATCTCAGGGGAGCAATCAAATATTAAATGCTTTATTTGTATGCTAATCAAATGCAACGACACAGTTTGGAACTTTAAAATTACATGAAGCGATCAAACCTCCATGTAGTGGTCAAGGTTTGGACAAGTGGAACAATAAGGTATCCTTGCCATTTTTGTCATCACTGAGCAACAAAAGCAACCACAGCAGTCACAAAAAAGAGGCATAAAATGTTAATGTTTCAGAATAATGTGTGCACAGGTAGAGTGACTTCTCTTAATAAGTAACCATTCTGGCATGAACAACTTATATATTTTTAGAAACCATTGTGCCTTTCATTGCTGCCACATGGCTAAATCTTCATGGATAATCTTCATAAACCACTATTGTTCCAAAACCTACCACAAACTCTACAGGTATAAGCCATAATACAATATATTTCACACAATGAATGAGGAGAAGCTGGGAGAATTCCATGCTGAAGAAGAGAGAGTTGAAGGAGGAAACACTCTTGCTGTCTTCTACTACAGGGGAAGGAGAAGAGATGGTGGAGCCAGGCTTTCTTTAGAGGTGTGCAAAGAAGAGAGGCAGTGGACACAAGCTGGGACATAAAAAGCTCAAATTATCTGTCAAGAAATTCTTATTCACGACAAGGATGGTCAAACACTGGAACAAGTTACCCAGAATGTCTGTGGGCTTTTCCATGCATGGACATACGAAAAAATTCACCTGAATGAGGCTCTGGGTGATCTAATGAATTACAACCCTGCTCTGAGCTTGGATCAGCTGATCTCCAGAGGTCTGTTAAAACTTTTATCATTCTCAGTTCTAAGAAATGGGCCATAAGAACCAAAATGAAAAATACATTAAAAAAAAAAATTGCAGTTTTCTGCATCCTAAAGTGAACAGTTAATAATAAACCAGCATCCAGGAGGATGCCAAGATCCTGCTACTGCTTTACGCCATGCTGTTCTTTTTGTGTTGTCTTACATTGCTGCCATCACTGTCATATCCATACTGCAAAAATTCAAAAGGCTCCAGAATTATTTTTTTCCTATATTCTAGTGATGGACACTAGATGGACATAAATCACGGAGCAGGAGTGCACATAAAACCTTAGAAATTATACCACAGAAAACAAGTGTTTGTTAGTAGAGGAAAACTCTATGTGATATAAAGGGCCTTGTCTTCCTGTCATATTTTTTTTCTCAAAATAATCTGATTTTAATCTCACAAACAGGGTCTCAGAATTCTAGGAAAAAAAATAAAAAAAACCAACCCCAAAGCTAACAAACCGTAAATTCTACACCAGATTATTTCAGAGAATGTTTTACACAGCATTATACATAATGAGAATGTCAGAGATCAGCAAATTGTTCCAATGGACTTTCCATCAAATTATGTTTACGATTACTGAGAGCTTAGATTTGCAAAGAAATGAGCTGACATTTCAGCATTCTGTGGCAATTGCAGTATTTTCAGTCAGGATTTCAGTTTTATGGCCAGCTTGACAAAACTAGTGTAATTCTGTTTTCCTCAGGTATAGCTAGGTTTATTTATAGCGAGGTCAACTCATTTGAAATATCTTCTATTGCTTTACTCAGTAGAGAAATTGTCATGCAAGTAAAACTCTGGATGGTGGTGTCTCTCTGTAATAGCAAGGAGTAAGAACCAACAACCACAGAAATTGCTTCTCTGCCTGTCAGAGCTGATATTCAATGCACAAAACATTTTGAAGATAAAAATATACTGAATCTTATCTCCATGTAATAACAGTGAGCATGCGTTTTTCAAAGTACACTGCAGACCCCAAACACAGCGGGGGCTCCGATGGAACTACTACATGGAAGCCCTCATCTAACAATCTGACAACTAAATACATGGTCCAAATCTTCTCCCCAAACCTGCGGAGATAAAAATCCTGGAGCAAAAATTCTGGCCTGAAATTTCTCTCTCCCCTGAGTTTCCTGTGGGAACACATTCTGGAGAGCATCAGCCATCTCTCTTTTCCTTCCACTTTTCTATATCTCTTCCTCTCGTGTGACATAACTTGACTCCAAGGAGAGGAAAATTTCACAGAACATCTGTTAATGATACTGTGTACCAACTCTATCTAGGAGTGTGCTTACACACAGTGCTCTGTGTCTCCTGCCTTCCACAGCTCTCTCTCACCATCCTTTTCCTCTGCTACTTTTCCTGAAAGATGCTCGTATAGCTTCAGCAATGCTGTCATTTAAAATTACTTCACCAGTGTCACAAGCATCTCCACAAACCCTGTTATTGCCTTATTATTTTGTTTCTGTTACTTTCTGCTATTGTTTTGGAAGTGAAGAACATTTCCTGGTCCCACAAAAGTAGGCTCCATGGGAACCCTGGAAATTTTTTTTCTATTCAATGTGAATGGGTACTCAAGATGAGAACCAAATGGACATTTAATTATCTTTAGTACATCTTCAGGCAAATTTGAGCAGCAAAGTCATGAAGAGTGTTCACAGAAGAGTGGCTTAAGCCATTTAAAGGACAGCAAGACAAATGCATCCCCGAAAATACATCCTTGGATAACTGATATGCTGTACAGCACATGCCTAGAGGCAGCAAGTCTTTTTTTACACCTGTGGACCTGCCTGCCCCAAAAAGCTGTTTTAAATTCACAAAGTAGGTATCTCTAGCCCTAAGTTGCCTGAGGGCCCAAGCAAATTGTTTTACCTCAAGAGTGTTAAATACACACTTGAAAACACTGAATTCAAACCAAAATGTCCTAACCACAGTTATTTTATTCAAGATGCAACATGAAGGGGAACAAAATCATTATGTTGCACTAGGGATGTAGAAGTTAACAAAAATATTAAAACAAATACAATTCCTCCATGCACAAAAGAGGGTGAAACCCCCTGAAATATTAAGAGAACCACCACAACAAAATTCCATGTCAATTACACTGATATTACATGACGAGCTTCTCACTAAGACACAGAAATGCAATGAAGCCCCCAGAAATGGATGTCCCCAAACAGCGATGTTTTGGGACAAGTAGGGCTTTGTGACTTTAATATTTAAAAAACCTCACCCCTTTTGAGTGGAACTGTCTTGGAGCACTGGATAAACACAGGAGTTACTGTTGGTGCCTAGAGAGGCTACCTAGAACAGAGGCTAGACAGAGTTAAAGGAATAAAGGCCTTTAAAAGATACACCTTGGGCAGTACAAGAGCCTGGCCAAGGCTAAACCAAAGATGGATGATGGGTCATGAGTTTTCACACTTTGATAAGTTTTAGTCCATTTACATACTGGGGTTAATTGTCCAATTACAGTTTTAGGTTATGAAATCCCATCCTCACAGTTTGCTCTCCTCAATTCACTGTTTACACTTTTTTGGGCCTTTTTGACACTTGCAATGGTGTCCTTGGTTCTCAGGCTAGAAAAGGATTGTTTTGTCTAACTAAACTGCGAAGAGAACTAGAACTTGCTAACACTTTATATGTAGTTCAGAGTCATTCAGAGTCACACACTAATGTAGTACAGAATCTGAAAAATATAAAAGCTAAAACTTAAGGCATCCCTGTACCCAAAGGCCTCTTTGAAATGCCTCATTCAGCACTGACCTCCCCTTCTCTAGCTGGCTGCCTAGCATCAGGCACTGAATGTCTCCTTGCCTTTGCCCTTGTTTAACTGGTTGCACCTAGAGAGGCAAATTCCTCCTGGGAAAATGACTCAGAAGATGGATGCAGTGACACATCCCCTATCTCATCTCCCTTTGGTGCATGAGCAAGTGCACACTGACCAGAAATGGTGTGATTTAGTCCTGCCCATGATCAAAATGTTCCAGAACTCTTAACAAGAAATAAACTACAGCCAGCAGAGTGGTTCCTTAACAACAGCTCACACGTGAATGAAGTGGGACCTGCAACTCTGTATTTGAAGACATCCATGTAAAGCACATGCATCATCAACATGTTCCTCTCCTTTCTGTAATGATTAGTTTGATGCCTCACTGTGCCTTCAGGAGAATACACTCAGTTAAAATCCTCCCTCTCTCTCCATTCTGCATCTCTTCAGGGGTGAGCATTTCTGTCAAAGCTGTTGATTTAAAACATGATGTTTGAAGCATATGTACATTTAGTTGATAGGGTATATGACTCATTTGCATTCACCACTATTTAGTTTAAACAATTCCCTTTTAGCATCTTATGACAGGAATTTATGGTTAATTGACTAATTTTCTATACTTTTAACATCTTAACACTTTTATGAGAACACAGAAGAAAGCAGTGAATGTGAATCCTTGGAAGGTTTTTTTCTAAGCACTGTTTTTTCACAGAATTTATCTTCCAGTTATTAATAGGCAATCTGTAGAAGCCAAGATGCAGAGTTAAATGTAAATCACATTGTCTAGTGTTGCTTAAATTTGTTCTTTGAAACATCTGCTTTTCAAGCTGTATTTACCTGTCTGCTGAGAGTCAGACAAATTACAGCAAGATTTTTTTGCCTGAAGAGATGTCTGTCATTTCACAGAACAGATGCAATGAAAAGAAGTCGACTTCCCTTTTTCTAAACTATGCTGGAGAAAAAAAAATCCCAAAAAACCTTGCCCAAACAAAACAAATAGTTTAGTTTTCCTTCACATCCAAAAGGAACTACACCAGCCAGCCCTTTAAACAAATACTATCATGACTGAGTCTCTCATCAGAGGCTTAGCACTGAAGAGTTTAACATTGTGTTTGCTTCATGCTTGCTTTACTTTCAGTATCTAAGGATGCAGTCTTGTCCCATCAGACTCAATATACATTTCAACCTTTTAAATATTTAAAGCATCTTAAAAGTACCACCAAGAGCTGTTGGCTGACAGAGATGGTTTTCCAAATCCAAACTACTTCTGGGACCTTCTTAGTGTGAAGTGCTCAGAGATGTGTTTCTTTATATGGAGAATACAATCCCCATTCTGCAAAGCACTGAACAAGTATTTTTCTCATGCATGTATTGATGTGGTTGCCTGGCATGTCTATAAACAAAGTGCCACTGAGAAGGCTTCTTGAACCAGATTTGTAGTCTTTGATGGAAGTCTGCCTTGTTAGAGAACAAACTCCAGAATTGTCTCCAGCCTGGTGGCAAAGAACCACCTTGTGCTCGTAAATCCCCAGGTCTAAGCACCAAAACTTCATGAAAGATCATATTGATCATTTCAAATCACATATGTTTTGGTATAACTCCTTGTGGATGAGTGATTTTTTAATTTTCTTTTAGAGCCAAGCTTTGTAATCATGTATTGCAGAAATCCTTGTTGAAAATACTGACACATAAAAGAAAATTTAAAAGAAATAATAATTTTTTAGTCCATAAACTAACTCAAAGAAACAAATACTGAGGGAAGCGACAGATAAAATCTGTCCTCTTAATTATCAGTTCCCAGAATCTTACTTCAAATTATTCCATCTTTTCATGTGCCAACAGGAGGGATAGGGTTACTGCAGGACTAAAGAACTCCAGAGTATGGTCCTTTAAAGGAGCAACAGTGTGTAGGAGATCCATGGCACTACAAAAGTACACGTTCAGTGGGTTGCTTAAAGAGAAAAAATCTTGTGAAGCACTCCAATACAACACTTTGAAATGTCTCATATGTGCCTTCTGAGGAAACACAAAAAATGGTGGCTGGGATTGCTTTTGTAACTGACAACAGCATTTGATATCAGATCTGGCTTTTTGAGGCAGGACCTGTGTGAAACAAGCAGCTGTGCATCAAAACCAAAATATTCTTCCAAGGAGCTACAAGAAAGGCCCACGACATAAAAGGACTGATAATTATAACAGCACAAACATAATGAGCTCTGAGTGTAATTGATGGTGAGTTGAACTGTGCTTTCAAAGAAAAAAAAAACAAACCATCAAACCATTTTCAACATGTTTAGGGAGAGTTATTCTACTGCAAACATTTTAATAGTGTTTTTACACCTATATTGCACAGGAACCTTTTATTGCAAGATCACCCTGAAAACTGGATGACTCATTTCAATATGTTGCACCTTGTGAAACATTTTAAACAAGCTTGAAAATCAATTATAACAAAAGAAATGTTACACTGGTTGTGGAAATTTTGGAAAAGGCAAAGTAATATTTTCTTCCCAGTATTTTGTGCTTATTATCTTTCTTTATACAAGAACACAAAATATTTTAAGAGATTTTAAAGAAACAGAAGAGACAGGAAAGACTATGAAAGGGGAAAAGAATCTGCCCTAAGAATGCAAACTTCTTTCTGTCAATTTTTCTTCACTTTAGTTCATAAACATTGTTGAGTCACAGTGATGTAACCATGACTTTTGGTGCTTCCTACATGACAGAATGCACTAAAATTCAGCAGAAAGACTCACTGTACCTTTGTGGGTGACACCAACCAGGACCAAGAAAAAGTACTGGGTACATTTGTTCTCTCTTTTTGCCAAAGGTGGGGAAAGGAAAGGCAGATTTTCAGACGTTCCTTAGAATAATGAATTAAAATCAGCATGCCCTTTTCTTAGTTGCTGCTTTTGGTACTAGCAGCAGAAGTCCCAGTTTTATTTAATGTATATAGCTCTCTTTACCATTTGGGAAAAATAGAATTAGTATTATAAACTAGCCTTCTGCTTGCTTCCTCCAAATGCTGCCCCTTTGCCCACCATTTAAAATAAACTATGAGAGGCTCTTTAAATACCGATAGGAAATAAAGTATTTATCTTTCCCTGGTTTTCACTACTGCCCCTTTCTATCCTTAATGCATTTAAAGACAGAAGAATACCAACAAAGAAATAAAATACAAGGAAGAACAGAGGCTCTGCTTTGGATTTGCTGTGTATGCCCAAGTATTTAGTATTATCAGTGAGAGGGTGCTGCAACATGGAAGACAACCTCTCTGAGAAGACTGAGGATGAGAACAGCTCCAATGGCCAAACTCAGACCCTATTTCGCCAGCAAGAAACTTCAACCAGCAAAAACAGATTTCAAGGCAGAATACCAGTCAATGCTCAATGCTCTAGCAAAAAACAGGTGGGTAAACAATACATATTTCAGGATGCTTTCCCTTTTTTCTTTTCTTTTTTCCCCAATTAGCTGGTTGCTTTGCTATTGCTAAATTCCTTTTGTTTTTACAGAATTTAATTTTCTGTCCACTGAAGCAAAACTGAAGAAAAGAAGTGAGAAAATGATGGGGCAACTAGGCAGGTAAAATCCTTGCAAATCCTACTCCAAACTGCTTAATATTCTGAATCCCTACTTCAGGGAGATAAAAAACCCTGTTGGCATAGTCTGAGTTGCAGTGATGTCTGAGTAGGAAGAGTTTACTGTAGATTTGGAAGCTTTGCTTCTGACAAAAAGGAAAGAAAAAGCAAGAAATTAAGATTCTTCTGTTATTCTGGGGTTTTCTAAAACACAAGCCCCAGTGATAAAGAGAAATATAAACAAACAGAAATTAGAAGCATTAGAAGTGGTCACAAACTGCTGAAGGTCTCCATTTAATTAGCATTCAAACGGATAGCGAACCATCTAGCTCATTTTGATTCATTATGAAACACTACTGGAGAAACAGAAAAATAACATAATTCCTAATGATTAAGACTGCCATTATGTTTATTTGTATAGGCATCAGACTCTTTTCAAGTTGCTGGGACCAAGCCAGGATTGCAATTTTTGCCTGAAGCAGGCAAGAGACTGTGCTGAAATGAAATGTTAACATCCCTATTGCAAACCAAAGTGTGCCTTTGAGAGTGTGGGCTCAGTTCAATTGCCTGAACACACACTCAGGGGCAGAGCCTTCTCTGCATCACCCAGTGGAGGAGAAGTGCTGATAAATGTCTGCTATATATCCTTTAACATAACTCAAGCACCCTGTGTATTAGTACAGCCATAGCACTGCATTAAGCTGAGATTTCACTTTTGAATTTTCCTTAGCACCAGGAGATACAATTGGGACACATTTAATGGATGGGCCCAGAATACACTCAATACTCTCTTCACCCACACACCCTAACTCGCCCAAACTATCCAATCCTGAATATTCCCTTCATATATTCAGTGTAAGGTGCACCATTTTACATATGGAATATTTTATACATGGATTTACTGGGTTAGTCTCCCAAGGCTTGAGCCCTCTAAACTGCTGCTCTTTAACAACCTTCAGTGATGTGTAGAAGCTAAGAGCCTGTTCAGGGTATGTAAAACCAAATAACTTGGATGAAAATGTCTCCACAGATCATGAACTTCTACCCATTGACACCTCTCTAGCTGTTTCCTGTCATTTTTCTCTCACTCATAAATGGGTGAGCATTGACAAAAAACAAGGGTAAAATCCACATAGTTTTACATTGCCAGGACTAAAAGTCAGTGTTTCTGATTCATGACTGGCTGTGCCTTCTCCTGCCTCTGGAGCAGAGGGAGAGGTGTGACTGACCAGGATGTGGATCTTCCTGGCAGCTCGAGTTCCACACCAGGCACTTCAGGAAATGCAGGGTCAGAAATTATATTCTGCTAAGAGGAAAGAACCACAGCAACATCACAGCTGGTCTCCAGCAGAGGTATCTGTAGAGCAGCATGGCTCTCCTTTCTCTGACCAAAAACCTAAGCACATCTTCATATGTGCTCCATGACCTCCCTGAACACAAAAAGCAGCTTGAATTTTCTGTGTATCACCAGAGGAAAAAGACCAAAAAAAGGTATCTAACGACACAGCATATTTTCCCAAAGAAAAACCTAAACCAAAATCAAAACCCAAAGAAAACTCACAGTATCGTTTCCTTAAACCCGTTATATAAAATTCTTATTTTTCAGGTTCCATTCATGTAGTTTGTAACTTCTGAATATTGAAAAATGCAGAGGTTTTTGGCAGGAAAAACAATGCATATGTATAAATTATTCACAATGTACTTAATGATCTCATAAATCTTCCTCCATTGAGATCATATAAATCTTCCTTCATTGGTATTATGCTTAAATTTAGATTTGTCTAATAATCACCAACTTAATCTGATTCTGTAAAAACTGTACCCAATTTTTTACCTGTGTTTGCTGTGTTAAATGAACAGTGACTTACACAGCAGCATGTTTACATGGTTTGTACATCAGGAAGATTTTAGCAGTAAATTATACTGCTAGAAGATTTAGGTTAACTATGTTGGATTAAGGTAGTGGGTTACAGCAGTTGTAATTTAATCGTCTCGCAATATTCCGTATTTTTATCTGTGGTTATAAAATGAGAATTTGTATTACCCCTCTCCCTGCTTTATGTTCCTTATTCCTACCATTATTGTAACAGATGCTCTTTGGGTTTCCCCGTCACTTCTGTTAATTGTGGAGCCATTACTGCTATCACAACCTTGAGCCACCCAGACAGTATTTCTTTGCACACACCACCAGTGCAATTGCCAAATAGTTTGATAATCATTTTACCACTCAACTCACACAGTAGCTGGCCATAGAGAGAAATTATTTTTTCCTTTATAGCAATAAGACTCACATTTGATGAGCATTCTCATCAGATGGTATCTTTATTTTCCCTGATAAAGTGAATTATATTGTAAAATGAGTAAATGCCTTTTTCATCTGTAATTTTTATTTGCATTATTTGGAAGGAGGAAAATTCATAGCTTGGTTTTATGATTTTACAATGTCTTTGAAGCTGAGTGACTTGGCAATAAAGAGTCCAAATTAGTAATTAATTTTGTTAAGATGTCTTACATCACTATTATTTATGGCAATAATGGGGAGATTAAGCTGCACTCTCAAGCATCTCTGTCTCCTTCACAACCATTAGATTTTTATTTAGCTTACAAATACAATCTTAAATTTAGGGGGAAAACTTGCAAATTCTGTAACAGCAAAAGAAAACATACTTTATTCAAAAACATCCTGTAAGAAAGCAGAAAAGACTTTTATGACTACATGCATAATCAGTAGCCTGTGTACTTTTATGTTTTCAGGGTTGAGGCCTAATTAAATACAACATGGTACCTTTGAGAAATTATTCTCTGTGACAAAAACTTCCAGCATTTGTTATTTTTCAATCCTACCCACGTCTTAGACTTTAAATTTTACACAAGCAAAAAAATGCAACTTTGTAAAAATAATCTTTCAAAATAATGCAGACTACTTAAACAACCTAGTTTTACTGGTTTATAACAAGACAGCCTCCAACTGAGACTGCAACTTTCTTCTTTTTAGCAGATTAGGAGAGAAATTGTTTTAGTTTAGAGTTCCAAACAATGTACTGAGAGCACATTTTCCAGGTAGTGCTAGAGCCAGAGTGGGCAGGATAACAAAAACATTCACATGTTGCATGAAGATGTTTCTCTAGCATCCCTCTCTCACTTTCTTTGTCTCTCCCTGCTAAACCTCACTTTGCCAAAAAATGGTGGAAGCCTTTTAAAAAAATATCCTAAGCCAACAGAAATTTCTAAAGGGCAAGTTCATAAAAAAAAAAAAAAAAAGGAGTACACAGTGGTCTTTAAAAATGCTGATGATTTGTGCAATGATCACTGCCTTGGTCTGACTTTTTAAGACCTGTATCAAATGGTTTTGACCTATGTTTGCTGTGGTTTGTGAACTCTGCTATGGATAGCAGCATATTTACATTGCCTGTACAACAAAGATGCTTTAATAATAAATCATACTCTTGCAAGATTTATTTTTAGTAGACTGGATGAATGAAGAGGTATATTATGGTTGGGATTTAGTCATCTTGCAGTTTTAAGTAGTTTTAGCTGTGGTTAGAAAATGAGTAGATTTAAATTTATTTTTAAAAACATTGCAACAAAAATAGCCTTATAGTCTAGTTATTTTAGTCAACTTTTGGAAAGGCATGTTTTGATGTAAGAATTTTATTGTTTTGAGTAGTAATTAAAGCTATGATTTCAGCTTGTTATGTTTTCCATTATTTCAATGATGGCAAATAGGACATTTTAATTTTTTTTCCTGTGCAGACAAATCTGAGGAAATAGGAATGTCTGTACTAGATAGGAAAACACCACCATCTAGTCCAATTTAATTCACAACCAAATGAAAAATTGAATACTTAAAGTTTCCCTTGCTCACTTCACCCATTTTCAGACTCCAGAGTCTAGAAACTTTCTGCATTGGTGACTGTATTCACATCACTCACTTTTTTCATGTCATTTCTAATTTAATTTAACTGCTGCCACCTCTCTCCCCAGCTCTTCTCCAAGGTGAAGAGTGCTAGTGTGTTTAATCTCTCTTAGCACAGACACCATTTTCAAAGATCAGCCATCCTTCTTACTTTTTTTTCCCCCCCTCATTTTGATAATTATTTTTTTTTTTTGCTGCTGGATGAGCAGAACTCCACGCTGCATTTCCAAAGCAGAGGTGCAGTATTTCCAAAGCACACCCTAAGGGGCACTCCTTAAGGTCCACCCCACATTTATGAAGTGACAAAGCAATGATTTCTGTTTGGGTTTCTGCCCCTCTCCTTGCTTGAAAATCATCCCTTCTCTCCAGCAAAAGGCAAGAGTGCTGCAGGGTCAGGTGACAGTGACAATGACACTGTAGAGCTCTATCACTTGTTTCCTGGTAGTGAAATAATTAATACCACTTCAGGTGCCAAATGAAAGATTTTTGTGCTCTTCACAGTCCTGAAATATCTCCAGCCATTTTACAAGTGGCTTGTGAAAATTGCCCTACTGGGCAGGAGGGATTAGGGGGCATTACCTCCTTTATTATGAGAAGGAAAAATATGCATAATCTCTCATAGATTTTTATACATGCTTTCACACTGAAAATTATGCACCTTTCCAAATTTAATCAAAAATTTTACATGAACTGCAAGATGACCATCCTTTTTGCTAAATACTCTCACTACATTAAAAAAAAAATAAATCAGTGGGATAGAAAATGGGAATGTTCAGCATATGAATAAATAGTTTTGTTTTAAATTTCTCTCTTAAAAACTTAGTTGTACTACTGCTTTCTAGCAGCAGTAACATTTAACATTATCTAGTATGGTACTGCAGATGTTCGGATATATATTTGGAAAATGAGTAAAAATTTGAAGTCAAATTACTTTTTCTTTCTTTGAAGCAGGTTCTGTGGACACTTCAGAGAGAAATTGGGTCTTATCTTAATATTCACACCTTATCAAAGTTGTGAAGTGCTACATAAAATGAGCAAATAGAGTAAATGCTTGATAAGTACGTAACAATATAAATGCTTTAAGCTTATCATGAAAATTATTTATCTATAATAACACAGACTGGGTGCCAAGAAAAAAGAACAAACCAAAACCCCTCATTTTTTAGTATGCAATGAGTAAGTGGAAAGAAAAAAAAAGGAAATTAATGGAAAATTTGGGCATGATTACACCACCGTGCCTTCTAGACAACCTTCCAAATAAACTTTCTAAAGTAAACTTCAAAGAATGGGGTTTATCCCTAAAGTCAAACAGGTTCCTAATGTCCCACAGACACACATGCATTTGAATTAAAAACCAGATGTAGCTGCCCTGATTTCCACAGGATTGCTGACAGAGCACAAAGGGGGTGGGTTTGCAGGATCAGGGCAGCATCTGCAGCCTGACTACTGCCCTTTGTCCAGAAGACAAGAAATCAGGTCATGGCAAGGCACCTAGAAAAGTGTTAATTTTAGGAATATTTTGCAGTTTTATGAAGTCACAAGCTAATTCAATTAATATGTAATCCTAATATATGTTGAATGTCATGTAAAGCTGACAAAATGTTCTTAAATTTTTGTACAGACCTGACAAAATGTAAAGTTCAGGCTGAGTAACTCTGTGCTTTACTGCAGGTGCCTTTCTCTGCCACGCTCTTGCCCTGCTATGTATGTAAGGGGTGCTGCCAATGCAGCACAGCTCTGCTGCTGATACATCATTTTCCTTTTGATTGCTGAAAGAAAAGCTGTGGAATGCAGTCAGAATTAGCTCACATTCCTACAACAGGGAGTGGGCATCACGTGTTTTTCTGGGACTTGCCACCTTACAGTCTCAAAAACCCATTTTTTCAGTCCTATATCCTTTCATTTTTAGGTTTTTATCTGCATTTTTATTTCACTAAAATACAGGCAATGCAAAAATAATAAATATTGCTAATGAAATATCAGCAGATAAAACTGAGATCTTAAGATACAACATGTTGATGGAAAGAATAAATTTATTGACATGGACAAATCAATTACAAAAACCCCCTAAAGAATAGGTGCTTTTTTGGCAGAAAAAATGTTCATTCCATTTGGAAAATTCCATTTACTACATTTGCTACTAAATAACTAATCCACAGTAATTTTTGACCTAGATCTGATGTCTGAAGTTAAGCTTTAGCTGAAGTTCAGGGCTAATGAAGCCAATTCTTGGAACTCTCAACTGACCAAGACTGAGATTATTTGACTGCCATTTTCCTTTTTCCCTTTTCCAGCAGCCATCCTTTTAACATACTTTTAATATTTCAATATGGCTAAAATAACTGCCCTTTTCCAACACTGGTCTTTTGAACACAGTACAAAAGACCCTCTTCTAACCCTTATACAGAGAATTAAAATAGCTTTTTCAAGCATTAAAAAGCCATTTATTGAAGGGATCCAGCAACAGATGGGGAAACGTATGATTGTAACCCTTCTAAACGTTTGTGTGCCTTTTAAAAAATTACATTATTCCATACCTTGAACCCTTTGATTATAATTTATTTGGAAGGGAAGATGACCTAAATTTTCATGTGTGATATTAAATGTAAAGCTTAGATCTTTCCAGGAACCTCTCTCTACTGGAGGTTTGTGAGTTCCAGTGCAACCTTAGGTATCTGCTGTGGCTGCCATGATATAAATGCTAGGGATGAATAGAATACAATGGAACAAAATAGCACAGAACAGAAAAGCCATGGTGAAAGGGACCCACAGTGATCATCCAGCTCAACTGCCTGATTGCTTCAGGCCTGACTCAAAAATCTTGATTGATGGCATTGTCCAAAGCCTCCTGAACAGTGACAGGGATGGGGCAAGTACCGCCTCTCTCTCCAGGAAGGCTCTTTCAGTGCTGGACCACTGTCTTGGTAAAGAAATGTTTCCTAATGCACACAGAATCTCTCCTGGTGGCAGCTCTGAACCATTCCTGGCGCTGGATGCCAAGGAAGAGATCAGCACTTCACTTCCCCTCCTCAGGATCAGCCTTTTTACCTCCACAGTAGACAAGCCCAGAGTTCAATTAAATGGATTAATGCAAATTCTGACTCTGAATGAAGAATGAAATTGAAATATGGCATGTCTACAATATTACCCTGAGTACATTCCTGTTTAAAATTAGTTAATCAATAGTAAAAGTGAGATAAATAAAAAACGAATGATGAAATGAAAAAGTAGGAGAGAAATATGAGGTTGAAATGGGCAACAATAGGAATTTGATGTTACAATGCAGAAGAAGCCACTAATTTTCTTTTATCCAGCTTTGTTTTTCCTATTGCCTTCCTCAGCCATCTTGGCCAATGACAGACCCATTGAATTTTAGACACTCGTAACTTTAAATATTCTTTAAGAATTTACCCTGGATTCTTTATAAAGTTTGTGAAAGCATGAAGAATTAGCAGCATCATTCTGCAGCCAACAAAAGACAGAGAAAGGTTTAAGACATGTCCAATCCTACAAAATCTAAATCAGATGACCCCAAAAGGAATGAAGACTGTTTTATATGATCTCTGTTTAAATGCTAGGTGTTGAGTATGTTTAATTTCATTTACATTTAGAGACAAAAGTGTAATATAGGATTGTGTCTGAATACTGAACTAAACTCAAATACTGCCATGTATCAACCAACTATAGATTAAAAGAATTCTTTACAAAATGGTTTAATATGGTAGGATTTTGAAAGTTGTTTTGTCTAGAAACCAGGACAGTTACTAATAGGTTTAGAACCCTATAAAAAAGGCAACACATTGTCAACAGTAAAAAACAATTTAAAAAAACCCCTCTGAATGTATTTGAGCAGCATTAACTTCCAAAGCCCTTGAATCTACTCCTTATGTTCTATCTTCAGAATGTAGCTTAACAGTTCATCACTTTTTTAATAAAAAACACACATTTGAAAATGTGTTTTAGACTGACCCATGTATTGTTCATATTACGAGCATTGTTTTTCTTATTATATACAAGTGCATGCAGGTATTGCCTGTATAAAAAATGAAACAAAAAAAACCCAGAAGAAAAAGTCTCCTGCCCTTGAACTTTCCTGATGTTCTTAATTTCTCCATAACACTGCAAATATAACAGGAGCAAGATGTTTCAGACTGCATACAAGCCATCTATTTTATTATAGGGCTGAAGGCAAGCCCAGACTACTGTGAATTTCTGTTGTGTATGAATTATTCCTCTGAATGCTTATTTGGTTGAGTAGAATTATGCAGAAATCCTATAGTCCAGTCACATTTCTTAATAAAGAAGCACATTCTGCATGGGAAAACAAGACTGAAATATCTGAGTGTCATAGTAGTAATTTGATGTAAATTTTCCACAGAAATTATTTGGTAAGAATTAGTGAATACTACTCAAAAGCCCCAGAAAGTAAAAAGGTGAAAATTTTCATCAGACAAAAACAATTAACACACTTCCCCACAGTCCTGCTATAATACAGGGACTTACACTAAAAACAACAAAAAATCCCACAGGGACGGGGAATACATAAAACCACTCACAGATTACTTGGCACAAGGTCCTGTGGTGGAGGAGAGCCAACCTGAATGCAATATAAGTCTAATTTCTTCTTTGTGCTACTAACTCCAGAAATATTGGGAACAGATGCTTCTGAGATGAACTGGAAGGGGTAGGGCTCTGGAATTAGGAAACCCTTAAAAACTTAAATTACCCAGGGCTGCTATTGTTTCCAAAACCACACAGTTTACCCCAAAACCCCACAACAACGGTCTGACATATGGATGTCCACACACGCAATAGCAACTCAGCATTCACACTAACAAAACTGCATTGTAGGTGATAAATGAGTTCAAGATTGGTGGCAGTAATTGTGCCAAAGAATCTCAAAGTATGCCCAATATGTGCAATTCAGCCCAGTAACAGAGTGGATTCCTGCACTGGATGCAGTAATTGAAACTCAAAGCTAAATATCAGAAATATTCCTCTGCACAGAAAACTGCAACAAAAGGAAAAAAAAAAAAAAAAAGCTTTACATATTCATTTTCTGTGGTATTCCCATTGTATAACAAATTAATATAGTTTTAAAAGCCAGCTTCTGTCAAGTATGTCCAGGGACCTGGTCCAAAGTCAATGCTAAAAGTCCATTACAGCACTTTGAATTCATTAAAATGAAACTTGTCTCTTCTCTGTTGGGTGCTGAATGCACTTCATGACCTGATGTGTACACAGTAGAGACTTGTTAGCCACAAGAAAAGAAGCATACAAAAGAAATAAAATGTCTTCCTCAAATTGTCAATCTAGGGGATTTTTCTATCTTTTCTTTTTTTTACCCTTTTTTTGATATATTCCCAAAAAGATTTATATTCTGGCCTTTGTTGTCTGGGATCCTTGTCTCTTACCCTTTATGCCAGAAAAGGAAATTGTACATTAAGGAAAATTGCTACTCCTGATACTTCTTTACCTTGACTGATGGTTTTCTATTACAGGCTTGCAAGAATTCAGGCTGGAAAGAAACCCAAGCATCTTGATTGAAAAGATTTGATACATTCTTTTCAAATTCATGCTATCTAAATCACAGCAGGATGACTTGTAATCAAAGTTTTTCAAAAAGCACATAAATTTGGGGAAAAGGAAAAGGCCATTCAGCCCATTGCAAGTCATCCTGGTTAACACAGTTCTTCCAGAATAGTATCTCCCTTCTTCTTTAATGACCCCAGTGCCTCCAATTCCAAACTTGGCTCAGTAGGCTATTGAAAAATTATTTCTTTTTGAGTGAAAAGTACTTCCTTGTGTTGGTTCTGAATTTCATTTTTTTCAGTCAGTTCCAGTTCTGCTTCTCTGTTCGGTCTTTTATAGTCAGCCAAACAGTGAGTCAAGTGTTACTGAATAAGGTTTTCCACCCTGTATTTCTCAGAGTAGATGAGTTTGTAATTCTCTCTTTTTCTCAATTTTGCAGCTACAAAAAATGAACTCAGCTGTGATTACGAGACCGTGGACTTCAAACCAGACTTCTCTTCCACTCCTTTCCTTTAAAGGTGTGTTTGAAGCTAATCTTTTAAAACACTGCCATTTGATTTTTGTTCACCTGCTTGCCTTTGCTGACTGCTGACACACACACACACGTGGCAGCCCCTTCAAGCACTGGGGCACCCCCTTTTCTCCACAGTGCACGCCCTGAATCTGACACAGAAAAGACATCTAAAATGACTAACACAGGAAAAAAAAAAAAAAACCAAAAAAAAAAAACAAAACCAGGCGTGTGATTCAGCAACTTATTTCAATGCTCTGAAAAATGCTAAAAAAAATTACCTTAAGAATACCCTTTTTTGTATTCACAGTCTGAATAACTTCACATGCAAAAATTAATAGGTCGGGTTAAATAATCTCCAAAGTCACTCTGTGTAGATTTTGCTTCAATTTTTATTTTTTTTTTGTTCTGGGAATGCTATAGCTTCAAGTTTCACCAAGGTCATCTTTCATCCAAAAAACTTAATATAATTAGTATCAATTCTGCATTTTGTGAGGCTCACAGTGGAAGTTATTAACTGTGTTTCAAGTGGAGCGTCAGAGAAACGAAGGGCAGACAGAGTAATCTTTCCAGCTTCAAAGGCACAGTTGATGACTTCAGCTCACTGGTTAGTGAGAAAGACGTGCATTTTTTATTAAAGGTGTTAGTAATACATTTGAAACTATAAGCATTTTTCTCTCTTTTTTCTTTCCTTTCCTCATTTCTAGAACTTGGCACCACTTCAGTCTTTTTTTTAGCATCCTACATGCCACTGGAACAGCAGCTTTAGATGTCCTTGTTGTTAGCTATAACAATATTTAGTTGTATGCTTTTGCTTGCAACAGTGAAGCACTTTATCAATACTCTGACAGCACAGAACTTGCCAAAATTTGCCTTGCCCAGTAATAAATATTAAAAAAAAAGATACCAGTTTTTGTGGGTAGTACCTTTAAAATACCATAAACACCTCTTTAAATAAAGTAAAACTAAGCTTTGTGATCCCATATAAATACAGCAACAGTGAAGGACATTCAACAGCAACCATTTGCCTAATCTTTCTCACTGCTGTAAGAAATCCAGTAGATTACCCTTAAAACTCAACACTAAAGATGTACTTGACAACACCCTTAAAACAAACCAAACCAAAATCTTAATGAGATCCTAAACATAGATTCAGTTCTTTCAAATGAAATTCAAGAATCAATTTCAAAGCATATTTGCACAGTCTTCTTTACAATAAATATTTGCTTTTGAGAAGAAAATGCATATGGAATGTGAAGCCTTCAAGAATCAATCTATGATTGTTAACCTCAAAGACACTGAAGTGAGAAGCAAGGCTCAAGTTTGCAACAGTGATGATAACTAAGTGCTGAAGAGAAACACCAAGGGAAATCTGTTTCTTTAGGTCCTAAATTAAGTCCACATATATTCTGGTGCATGCTCTTTAATAAAATAAAGGTTTCTCTGTCTCATAAATCTATGACACAGTCAACTATACAGGAATTTAGGCTAACTGACCCAGCAGGTCCCTCTGGAGTGAGCAGATCACAAATTATATCTGTGAGTAACACACCAAAACTACATACAGTCCCACTGAAAATTAATGAGTTTATCTATGTGTAAAGTTTTACTTGGAAGAAAGGAAAGTACAGCCTATTATTCTGTGGAGGAAATAATTTTGATGTCTCCAAGCCACTGTCAAGCTTATGGGGCAGCACTGACAATGCACTAAAAACTGCCTGTCTCTCTTTGGACTGGAAAATCCACTTCAGAATTACCTCCAAAGTGAGATTGGATAAATTTATTTAACCAAACTGCTTGTAGAGATGTAAATACCAGGTCACCAAAATCTCTTGCTTTTAAAGCAAGAGGTACAAAAGTCTACTATTAAAAAAGTTATTATTTTGAAAATCACATACTAAGCCTGAAGAGAGCAGGAAGTTAGTATGAATAATATAGTTTTCAAATCTTGTTTTCACATAAATATTGAAAGCCACTAACTTGAGGTCAGGACCCAACTAGAGGTCAGATGAAAATGGTCAGTGTGACATCAGTACACGCTGACTCTGGTGTAGCACTTCACCAGAGCTGGTGACACTCATGACTTTAGTCCTTCTTCCCAGGGAATTTTTTTGGAAATGCCTGAGCTTCCCTGGTAGCTGCAGGTGGGGGCTGAGCAGAAGGAGAGATAACACCTGACAGCCTGTAGTACCTGAGGTGAGGTCTGAGGCTGAACTCAGAGACAAAGGATGCTCTTGGCAGGCAGTAAAAACGCTTCCAGCAGAAGGGACTCTTAATTTGGAGAACCTCTGGCACTGCCAGCTTACAATAGAGACTGTCAGACTGCATAATTCATAGAAAAAAAAAGTCAAAAAACCCCCAGTGCGATCAGAGCTTAGGCTGGGAATGTTTGAATTCCTGACGCATTGCTGAAGCCTCTCTGGAGCTCAGCTATATAATGGAATCTTTATCAGACCATCAACCAATTGTGATACTTATCTGCACAGCCTTGCATTTTGGGTTAAGTGATAATCCATCAAGGCTGGAAATCATTGTGTACTTTTTAAGTTGCCTACTTCATAACTGCAAGCTGACAGCTGGATGGATTTGTTAGCACTAGAAATATTTGTCCCAGACACAAAGAGCAGGTTCCTAATATATGATATTATGATATTTTCTTTCATGTATTCAGCATGCCTGGAGCTTAATCTATGTCTCATTTATGATATTCATTTACTTGGCAAACTATACAGATCATGAAATCTATCTTTATTTGTTCCAGAAAGCAACAGCCTCATTTCATGAATAATATGACCAAATAATGTGCAATAATGACAATGGTCTTCATCTTGCATCATAATGGTGGTTAAGCAGAGAAAAGTGCCATGTTATAAATGGCACAGGTCTCTGCTTTAGTTTGGAAAGGTAAAAATTGCAAAGCACAAGTACTTTTCATGGCAATGGAGGTAACTAGCCTCATGTGGGTCATTTTGCCAGAACTTTTTTTGGTGGTTAGACTGCATGAGTAATGTACATGTTGCCTTGAGGATTACTCTTGGATTAATATTACAACTATAAAACATCTTTTAAAAGTATCTGAGAACTGGAAATTCCACACAGAAGCATTTGGGTTTGATTTGGGTCTGCTCACAACAGACATCAGGGTATTTCCATTTCCATTTTTCAGCATGTAGTGATAATACAGTTTTATATTTAGGTTCACACTGCATGAAAAATATCCTCTTTCCATAACCACATTCTGCTGCTACTTACTGCCCTGTTGCCTCTGAGATACAGGAAGATATCTCAAGTGGATGCACCACAAGCAAATTCCTAGCCTTAAATTTTTAAAAAAAGACTATTTTCATACTATGTTTGTAGAACCTCTTGCTTGGAGCTGGCATGGTTTTGGTCTGTGATCACCATGCATGTAAACACACAATGTTTGCCATTATTCTAATTCTATGGAGACATAGAAATCTGTAGGAATCCAGCCAATAAAGTATGAAACTGCTTGAAAATATTTGTTTTGTTTTGGTTTTTTTAATCTTGTTGTTTGCTTTTTTTTTGGGGGGGGGCGGGGAGGAGTGTGGAAGGGAGGGTTCAATATATTTTTTTTTTCAGATTATGTTATAAGAAGGTTTTCCTGGCTCTGTATCTAACAGACCTGAAAACCAAAGAGCTCTTTGAGTTAGAACAGATGCTACAAGCTCCTCTGTTGATCTTAAATCTGTGAGCTTTGAGAATTCACAGCACTAATTGCACCACTAAGCCTGACTAGTGGAATGAAACCCTAATTAAATGGTACTTCAGAAAAGGAACAAATGCTGTGCAACCCCTAAAATGGGCACTGTGGATGACTAAGCCTCATGAAAATATTGCTGTAGAACTAAAGAAACTCAAAGTCCTGTTCACAACAGGTATATTTTGATATAAAAATATCCAACAGTTTGGTCTACCAGCTGGTTGCAGATGCCAGGAAAGATTTTACAGCCATTACTCAGCTGTAGCTTATGGATGTTTCTCCTGGGTAACAGCTCTGACCAAGACAGCCCTGTTCAGAGATTTTGAAAAAGAGGGCTGGAAAATAAGTTTGAGATCTCATCATGGTCTAACATAGCTTTCTTGTGATTTTTTAACACACCACCTATACAGCTGAGGAACAAGTAAATTGTAAAAATAATAGTAATGAAAGAAATCAGTATAAAACCAGGAGATGGCAGTTCTTGAAAGATGGATGATGAAGACTTGAATGTCTAATGGAAAAAAATAATCTAAGGCACTGTTGTTTGAATCTCAAATTGTTCATCCTTCTGACAAATCTAGACCTTGGGTAAGCCACTAGGAGACTAGTGCAAAAGTAGGGAGAAAGAAGAAATAAAACCTATAAAGTTCTACTTTTCCTACACAGTTTGAACAAACCCAGTCACAAATTAGGTTTTATGTTACTGCTGCAGCTATAAAGTAGTATATAAATGAACTGGCTTTTAGCTGGCTATCATAGGAAAGTGCTTTTAACATTAGACAAGGATCATTTTTATTATCAGAGCTGAATGCAAGTAAGCATGCACAACTATATTTAAAGTGTAAGTCTACTCTTATCTCCTTTGCCCCTCACATATTCTATAGCTTTTCCTTGCTTTGTTGTTTCTCTCTTTGTTAATATCTCAGCCTGCCAAGTTATATTAATCAGATTATGAGAAAGAAAAATAAAATCACAAGGAAAGAACTGGTAATGTTTAGCATTTTTTTGACAGGAAAAATTATGAGGACTACAAGTACTGTTCAAATAGTTTCTGCATTTAAGCTGCCTATAATGACACAGTTATTCTATTAGGGTTGGGTTTAGGTTTTTTTTTAATAGAGACTTGAAAGTAAAACTAGGGGAAAAAAAGAAAGTAACATAATTTTTTAGCTAGGATGGTTGCCATTTACACTATTAAATAGAACTATTCACACTTAAAGTCACAATAGTTTTCAAAATTAATATATCCTCAAACCCCTCCTTATGCCACTGTATACTCCTAAGTTTAGCTCCACAGATTTCCTTTAAGAAATCTTTATTTTACATCAAAGCTAAACCAAATAAAAGCAAAGTGGATTATAATAAGCAGAGATTTCACTGATATATAAACGTGTGCATCTTTTGGCTTTGTGGTCACCCTGACAAATAAACTCTTGATCTCCCCAGTGCAGCTGCCTGGGAGCAGCATCATGTCTGTGCTGCACACAACAACTTCTGGAGATGTTTTCAGGCGTTGCTATATAAAGCTTTGAACATTCTGGTACAGTCACCATCCCAGTGAGTCAGCTGAGCCTGAGTCACTCTGATACGTGCCATCAAACTGAAAGGATCTGTCTTTTGAGATTGGGTTTGACATTCTTAAATTTCCACCTGTTTGGGTGGTGGAGGTGAGGTTTCAGTCTTCAGTAATAAGTAAAAATAAGCAAGTTTTATAACCTCTTTGACTTTTTTTGATCCTTGATAGAAATAGGATTTAAACAAAACAAAACTAAAAAATACTCTGTTTGTTTGTGTGTGTGTGATTAACATAATGACAGCCCAAGAGAAGGTTTTATGTACATTTGTGTTGCCAGGCTTTTTCCCTCTGTGAATACAGAAGCACAGAGCTGTTCTGGCTTGAGGTGGCTTCTCCTGGACTGGTAATCACACCCCCTCTCCCCCTACAGGACTTGCAAAGATTAGCACAGCACCACCTAAATTAACTTTACACTAACAAAGAATTTCCCCAATGCAAGCATCCCTTGTTTCACTGTTGGGGCAAATCCACAATCCTCTTGTGCCTCTTCCCAATCATAAAAGGGAAAAATTGCATGGATTCAATGCACAGCTTTCACAAATAACATTACATAAATTTGATAGAAAAACTGATGTACCTACTCATACAGTGTATAATTATTCTTTCAGTAGTCCTCCAAATTTGTTTCTTCTCCTCATACATTTTATTCTCATTTTGTTGTACATTCCTCATCATGGTTATTAGGCTTTAAGATACCCTTGACAAATACATAAAGGGCACTATTCCTCACTGGCATCAAATTATGTTTAGGATTTTTTGAGTTAGTAGGTAATGTACCAGTAAAAGAATAATTAATTCCTGAAGGACTGTGCACAAAAACAAGCATACGTTTTCTGAGAACATGAAAAGTTTGATGTAAGAGAAAGTTTATGAATTATCATGCTGTCATCCAACTGGATCAGTAGCCTTTTTCATGTTGTTTACTAAATGCCAGAAAAATCAGGGCAGCAATGAATCACATGGTTCCAGAATGAACTGATTACTTTTGGAGAATTTTCTTTCCCATGAATTAAGGCTTTTGGTAAAGAGGAGGTACAATAATCAGAATGCAAAATGCCTTGGATTCACAGATTCCATTGGCTTTTTACACCCTGTATCTTATGCCTGCAAAGACATTTCCTGTGACTGGATGTGAAACAATGCATACTCTGGACTATGTAAAAGTCATGCAGAACAGATGAATGTCTTGCAAAACTTACCTGAGGAGATTCTTAAGTATTAAGCACTAATTTCAGAACACAATTAGTGAAATCTGTCTAGAAAGTTTACTATGCCAGCTATGGGAAACCCAGTTCAAAGATATTATCAAATAGCATACACTACCACGGTCTGTGGAAAACGTGTTTCCTTAAGACATGATCCAACAAAGCAAGACAAATAGAAAAAACAAAACAAAAAAGCTTTGATGTTTGAGAATTTATGGATAGCTTCTCAATATATTCTTTCATGTCAAAAATCTTATTGTAATACAAAGCAGAGGTGTCAAAGGCAAATATGTTCATGTGGCACTTTTTGCTCAGCTAGCAACCCATAGCACTGAAAAACCCCATCTCCTCTGCAATGGCTCTTATGTCATTTGTACCTCTGTGGGGTGGGGTGGACACTGGACATGAGGTTCAGTCTTGTATTTCAGGATGGCAGAACTCCACAGCAGGCACTGAAAATCTGTGAACATTATTTGTTTGCAGGGCCAAGATAGATAGGGGATGAGGAGACCCAAGGAGACCTTGTACAATTCCCTCTTCCATGGGAATAAAGCAGTTTGAAAGAAAGTCAGGATGAAGAAAGTCATAGAACTTGAATAGCTGAATATCTGAAGTCATTGAATCCCATGCATTTACAAAGTGTCTCTGCTAAATGTCTTTGCCAGTAATACAGGGAACCATTTTCCCCACTGGACTTGGAAAATACCTCTTCATCAGAGTTATATTGACTTCTATTTTGAAAGCAAAACTAAACAAGCTGGTGCCTTCAGGTTCTTTACAGAGCATATCTATAAGTTTGCTGTCCCTCTTCTTTGATCTGTCTCCTTTTTGCTCATTTTTCACTGTGACATCCCCTCCTACCCCCATTAGAAACAGTACTTCAGTTGTCTTCCACTGTTGGCTAAAACACCAATTACTTTGGCCTTGTCCTCATAATTCATTACTAATTTCTGTATTTTTGTTATTCATCTAGTGTATTTCTAAATACTTTTTCTCACAACTTGCTCATTTCATTTTGCACCCATTTTCCTGTTTCTTCCACATCTATATCTTCCATTATTTATGTTTATAGTAACTTTGTTTTTGTGCTTTAGTGAGGTTTGATATTTTAGACTGATAAAAATCCTAATTTCATTAGTTTATTATATGTGTAGTATTTTCTCTCTGCAATGAGATAAACCATCATTTTCCTTTCAATACAAGATTTTGAGGAAATGTACTTCCCACACTCATTTGTCCCTGTGATTATCTCCCCAACAGACTCTATCTGCCACTTCCTTGAGATTGAAGTGGTCTCATCTTTTCAGCCATTTTGCTGCATTCACTTCTTTGTTTCTGGGAAAAGTGAGTGCTCATGTTTCAGCAATTGATCACCCAATTTCCTTTCTTTTACTTTCTATTAAAGCAGCATCTCTGTAAGTGTAGCATCAAATTGCATGTATTCTCCACGTGTTAGAGCTGAAACCTAGAAGAGAATTCCCTTGTTTCACACTGTTCTATTGATGCTGGACACACAAATAGTGAAAATGAACACTCCACAGGAAAGAAAATGAGGCCCTAAACCATACTTAGGAGGTGAGACAATACATTAAAAACATCAGTACTACCATAACAATGACAGAATTATGACCACATAACAAGCAGAAAAAAACAATTCATCAAGGGCAGCAAACTTCAGCACAGCACACCAAGAGCATCGTCCTTCCAGGATGTGAGCCCTCAGAAAGTTGGAAGCTTCTGTGTTTTACACAAACCGCTCTTATAAAGACAATTCCTGTTTTTCTGATCCTTTTCAGGAAATGTTCCTCCTGCAACCTCTTAGACCCAAGAACACTCGGCTGTTTTCTGTGGTCTAGCCTTCTCTTTCTGAAGGAAAAGGACAACTACAACACTTCCTCTCTCTCCATTAAAAGAACAGCAATTTCACATTAAAAGTAATATTTAAGATTAGAAAATGTAATTTTAGGTCTGATGTCAGTTTACCACATGAAGACCACAATATTGAAATATCTGTGCCCTGTGGAGCAATAATTTAGGTGATTTGATACTACAACAATTTTTATTCTTGCTAGTTAGGCAGGCAACTACTACTACAACTGACTAGTAGCAACACATCCAGAAAAGAAAAGGTGTCATAACTGTCTTAACTTTCCTGGCCTAACTGCACCTCATCATGTCAATACTTGCAGTGTGGTAAAATAATGTAATTTCCTCTCCTTGTGCAACGAAAGATTTCAAGAGACCACATAAGAACCTTCTGCCATTTCATTTACCACAAGAGATTTGTAGCTACCCAGAAGATGATAATCTGCAAAACCTTCTGCACACATCTTCCCTATTTAACAGTTATCTGATCAGCCACTGAATAAAAGAGTAAAATAACCTTTATATTTTGCTCATAAAGAAATGAACCATTACTAGGAACATATGAAAAGCTGTAACAGAAAAAACCCCAACAGATGGGGGTCAGGGAGGGGCGAGAGAACTTTTAGCTCATTTACTCTAGCTCTAGTGAGATAACAACACCCCTAAATAAGGAATGCCTTAAACTGTAAAGGGCTAACAAGGGTGATACATCACAGTGCCTCTTTGTTATCAAGCAAGATTTCATCAACAGAAATTCCAGTGCTGAGACACCTAGCTTGTTTTAAATGGTAGCACCCAAAATAACCAGCCTTTAAAAGGTCACGTTTATTTAAAAATAGCTTGCTTGCATTTTACATTAATTTACTAACCTTAAAAAATTAAATGCAAATGTATACAAATAATTTAAGCATCTTGTCAAAGTTCACATACACACTGCAAGAGCAATGGCAACATTCAAGGTCATATGAAATCTTTCTTAACCCACCTATCACCCTTTGGATTATTCTGTTAAATATATACTGAGCTGAACACTTGCACCCTCTCTGCAGCAATTTCTATCCTTGTTAAAATAAAAAAAAATAATCAAAATCAAAGCTCTAATTTCCTCTTTATCATGTGCTTCCCAGGCCATAACAAAGAAGGATACTGTACCTCTGATGCTGGTGGCTGTTGCCGATGTGGTTGTGCTGGCTGTTAAGGCTACATTGGTTGTGACTGTTGCAGTGGTAAGGGAGGGGATGACAGTAGTGGGAAGCAAAGTGTTGAAAACATCTGGTGAGTGGAAAAAAAAATATAAAATAAAATCATATCATGCAAACAAAGGAGAACCATAACAGTGGTTTAATTTGTAAATACAAGTATGTTGAAAATGACTAAATTAAAACATGATTAACATAAATTATTACAGGTACAACAGGGTACCTTTAAATTCTTGACATTTATCACTCTCAAATTTTATAGTCAATCTTTGAGTACACAAAATTTAAAACTCTGTTAAAATGACCACATTTCCACAGAACTAGAGAGTGACAGTTTAAGTGACAAGAATCCATTTCTTCGCTGAGCCATTTTAAATGTCTCACATAGTAGAAACCATATACAGATGAAACATGCTGTGTCAGAGTGGGAGATGATAAAAAACAACACCATCATGCTAAAATAAACACACACATGTTAACGAGAAATGGCTGTATGTTAAAACACCCACTTTCAGACAGACTCAATGAAGGGAAAAAGGGGAGAAAATTCTACTAACTATAAGAGCTGCTTTTTCCGGATTGCTTTTCTTCTTCCCACACATTTGCTTAAGACACAGTTGTCTGCTAAGATCCAGAGCAGAGTATATTTCAAAATCTTTACCCTAATTTGCAGGCACAGTCATCTTTCAGTCATCCTTAATGCTTACAATTTATTGTTAGTACACATCAATATTTTTCTAAAACACCTTCAAATGAAAACTAAGAAATGATAACAATATTACTGATAAAAAAGCACGCATGCAAGTCAGAAAAAATTCATACAAAAAATGATGACAGCATCCTATAAAACCCTTTAGATTTTGCTCCAGCAAGTGCAGGAATGCCAGGATTGGGAGCATGGCTGCTTCTCTGCAGAGGAACCAACAACACCTGATGCAGAATGCTCCAGAACAGATCAGATCATAACCAGATGTACATATAGAAAATACTTTGATTATGTTGCCAAAAGCAATAAAGACCAATAGGACTTTGCCTATAAGGCAATTGTAGGTTCTAAAAAACAAAAAACAAAAGCTCTGAAGAGAAGTAGAGAAAAGCACTTCTGAGAAGACAAAAACATCTGATATTTTTCAGATTATTTATATGGCAGGCTTGAAAGGGAAGGACTCTTTTCTCAGCAGTTGATGGTGAGTAACCCATTCCATACTGATTTCACTGAAAATATTTCTGAAGGGTGCCATTCAGTGCAACAAAAGAGCAAAAGTCTGACCCACAATCTGTCTTCCCTTGCTTTGGAAAGAAATGCAATTGGTCCCTGAGTACCATCAATTCAGACTGAAATCAATGGAAGCTGAAGTAGCTCAGAGCTTTTCGGTATTGGGCCCTACAGAACACACTTCACACACAGAATCCTTGAGTTCAGCATTGCTTAATTACTCTCTTAAGGCTTCAAAGTAGCATGCTTACCTTATTTCCATGCTGGATGACAGATCATTTTCCAAATTTAAAAGCCTCCTTGTTAGTTACTCTGTAAGTCACCTACTATTTTCTGTATCCCTCTAGTTTTGATAAAAAATATCACCATGCTCTCTGGAATCTATATCTGTGTGATGTTCTATTTCTGAAGCCATCAGAAAACAAAGATACATCTTTCATCTCTACACTGATTTTTAATCTAATGTACACTGATATTTAATCTAATTCCCAGTATAAAATATTCTCCAGACAGAAAAAATAGAACAGGCTTTTTAAAACCCTCACAGTTGTAGCCATATTAATCACCAGGAATAATGATAATATTACCTTGAGTGTGAGAACCACAATAATGAAATAGAACTGAGTATAACAAGCATTAGAAATAAATTAACATGTTAAAAAGATACATGTCACATGTACTGATCTATGCAATTTCTTCTCATAAAGGGAAACTCCTTCCCTGATAAGTACCTGTTAAAAATTAAATCAAAGAGAAAAAAACACACCTACTTCATAAGGAGAGCAAAACCTTGCTTATTAGGAAAGCTGTATACATCATTCTTGTATGTAAAACTAATTAGTGTGACTCATGGTTCCATTTATTATCTTTCTTAAATACCAATTACTTAAGACTGCAATGACAAGTCATGGTTTTATGACAGAGCTATCCAATCTGCAAGTATGCTGTTTGCCTATTTTACCAAATAATAGCTTACATGAATCACTGGTTAACTTAGAACTTTCTGGTTTCTCTTGAGATTGAAGCATTTCAAACAATATTTCTTATTTTAAATGAAAGGCTACCTAGGAAGCTTTCTAGCCAACATGAACTAGGATATGTCAGTGTTTGAGTGCAGATGTGATCTCATCAGATTAAAAGTAATGAAAACTTGTGCAGATATTAGTTTCCTGATGAAAGTCATAAACTCTGATGCCAAATATCAAAATGGAAGCCTGGCAGAAGCCTCAAAGAAAATATGTTTTCTCAAAAGGGATGCAAAAACAAGGAACAGTATTTGGTTTCTTTCCTCACAGAGTGAGGTGAATTTAATTGTGCAAACTACTGCAGTCTGCTTTGCTCACAGCAATACAAAGACTAGCTCCTAAAGACCCTAGCATGAGGAGAAACCAGGAATCAGCAGCCTGAGGAGCCTCACATTGCCCAGGCAATGAAATTTAAGTCTGTTCTGGACTCCAGAAAGGTTTGGTTTGTACCAGCTTACATTCAAGGCTCTGCCCAGTGGAATACTCCATTAACAACATCAGAGTCTGCATCAGGAATGTGCAAAGTAACCAAATAAGAGCTCTCCAGACAACACTTTTTGGAATGCCTGGATCATATCTCATCCTTAAATCCTTCTTTGGACAGCCCAGATCCAAGCATTCTGAAATGATTCCCACGTTGAAAAGACCTGTGTGTAAGGCATCTGCTGAGTCTGACAGAATGACTCCTGTCAGTTCTTCCAAGATTTATGGATTCTTGTGAAAACTTTGTCTTTGCCTTGAAAAGGCTTTTGTGTAAGAGAATACAGAATACACAGTTCAAGAAATAAACTAGAAGCAATGTCCAGTGTTCCTCAGTCTCTCATTGCAGGTGTAGGAGGTAAATGGGTTTGGAAGTTCCCAAAAATACACGGACTGTAGATAAAAAAAATGACACTTAACAACACAGGCTTCTGTTTAAGCCATAAAGATCACTGTGCTTCATAGAGGGTGTGCTGCTCCATGTCACGCCAGAAAAGAGAATTACAATTTGACCTGTTTCTAGTCCTGCAGGATTTTGGTGGTTTTTTTTTTTTGTTTTTTTTTTTTTTTGTTTTTTTTTTAATGCAAGGAAAACCTATCTTATTTCACTAGCAATGCACACGTTGTCACCCAGAGCTCCCTGCTGGCAGCTGCTCAGAACATGCTAGCACAGGGACATGTAGATTTGTCCTCCTGAGCTTTCTGTCAGGGAGGATCTTAACAGAATGGATTTGCAAATTTCAGCCCAAGAAATATGTGCTGGAGTGAAACTAATTTCCACTTCCTTGTCTTGCAATTTCTGAATCTAATTGTACACAATGTTCAGATGAAAATGAATTTTTCTTTATGCCTCTCATACCACTAAATACCAAGGATCATTATGACCAAGAGACCTCGCAGAGCAGAACTTTTTAATTCAAGTAGCCATACCCAAGTCACTGTGCCAGATTGCTATTTCAATAATACTAAGGTATTAATCCTTAGCCTCCTGTGAAGCAGAAAATAGCTATATTTTGCAGATGGGGAGCCGAAGAAGATAGAAATGCCATGCTCAGGAGATCTAAAAGTCAAGCAATAATTGTCTCCATTAATTTTGAAACCTCTCTTCTAAACTGGATGTTTGTTGACAGACAGATATTCAGTCAAAAATCCAATAATGTAATTAAGTTGGTATTAACTTCATCATCTTGCCAGCTCTGAAATGTAAACAACTCATGGAGAACTAATTGTTTCTATAAAAGCTGTTGGAAATAGAAAAGGGGTTGACCTTCATGCCAAAGGACTCTGCCACTTCTGCTCCACAGGTTATACAGGTGAGGCTTGAACTGGACATGGAGTAGGAGAGATGGGCTCCTGACCTCTCTCTGGTGGCACAGGGAGGTTTGAGCTGTGCCAAATGCTCACCCAAGAGCCCTCATTTCAGGGAGGAGCTGGCATAATGTCAGAGCTGCTGCAGAGAGCAGACTGAGCAAAGCTCTGGAAAGGTGTTCCTTGTGGCACTGCTGCTGCTGACACGCCACAGGCAGGAGCCAGGGGAGAGCAGCCAGCAGGCACCCTGAAGGTTGATTTTTAGTGGGAAAAGGAGGAGCAGGCAAACTGGGCTTAGTGTGGAAGCTGCTCTTCAGCAGAGGCACAGATGCAAATTGCTTAGGAGTGGCAGGGCAGTGTTGGACCAGATCAGCTCAAAGCAGTGTCGAGCCCCATCTGCTCAAATTTTCCTGTTTGCTTCTCCTCCTCGCTTGAAATGATGCAGTGTTCTCCTTGCTAAGGCAGAAGACATCCATCCATTTAAGTGCAGAGAGCCTGGATAATTTACTCTCCCTGCCAATTTGGCCCTGAGCATTTTTACTCTCCATTTCCAAAGAAATGAGAAATGGTTCTGTTTGGTTTAGCGGGCTTATGTGAAAGATAGATCTGACCTATTGAAAATATTTGACTTTTTTGGTAAAAACACAACCGATATTTTGACATGACTGAGCACAAATCAGACAACAATAGCTGCAGCTGATAAAAATGTAAAGGCTTTTGTTTCAAGCCTGACAAAAGCTGACAGAAAAATTAAAGGACAGAGTGATAATGATGGATGGTCCTTGCTGTATTTTGACTGAGAATGAAAGAAATTTTAAGTGGTAAACTGAACTGAGTGATGACCTACCTGGGAAACAATCTCACTACTCTGAAAAATTTAATCAGTCTGTGATATGTAGCACTAAATAATTTAGCAAGGTTTTAAATTCAAAGGGAGCTGCATTTACCTTGCTTCAAGAAAATGGGATTGAACAAAAGGATCACTCAGCTTGAACATCATGTGCCAATAGCTCCTTAGCACTTAGACTGAATGATCATGAATGCTCATGGACACGAGGTCAAGGGGTTCTTTTTACTAATTGATTCAGATTTATGAAACTCTGAAATGGCAATTATGTGCTTGACATTTTTGCTCGCAAATCAGATGTCATTAAAAATATCCAAACCCTTTTAACAAAAGCTCCTTGTAGATCTATATCTTTAGTTATACCAATAAAATCTTCGAGTGGATGAGTTCATATTGCAAGACATACAGTTGGACTAACTGGAAAGAACAATAATTTTCTCTTCTTCTAGAAAGTTTTGTAGCTCGCTGGTTCATTCAGGTTTTTTTCCCCTATTTCAAAAACAACAGGTTTCAGTAGCAAATGAAGGAGGATGAAGTGTTAAAAAATACAGCAAAAAAAGGCCTGTGTCCTTCTATTCTCAAAGAGCCAAGCAAAAACTTGGAATCTGCACAATCCCTGGCCCAAATTCTGCCCTTAGAAAGTTAAGAATATAACCCAGACAAACAAAGCACATTTTAATATTAGTATTTAGTACTGGCAGTATGGTGTCATCCCAAATCACTTAAAATGAGGGCCTGATATCACACTGTGGCACCTTTTACAACACATGCTCTGACCAGAATTGCTTATGAAAAAATAAAAAATGTGATGAATATGAAAAAACAAGGTGTAGTAGCAAGTTATTTCTGATTATGCCATCTCATTTGACACTGAAATCTGAAGAAGTTAGCTGCCCTAAATTGTCTAGAAAGAACTCCTGTAGCGAATATCTCATTTATTTTGTGCACCAGAGCAACAGCAGGACTCACAAAGACCACAGGTGTGTGAAAGGCTGATTTTCCACAAGTAAAGCCAGGTCAGGCTCAGGAAAGATGTGAGAGCTGCCAGGAAAAAAACAGCTGTGGATCTCAGGCAGGTGGGAAGGAAGAAGCAGGGGGATGGAAGTACCCCAGTGTGGTAGGAAGGCGTGGCAAGGGAGAGCAAGCTTGCAGGGCTGAGAGCAGTGACCAGCATTGACTTCTCTCCTCCCTCAAGGTGCATCTGCCCAGACACAGGTCAGCTCTCAGCAGAGCTGTGGGGCCTGGGCCAGGAAGGCAGGAGAGGTATTTAGGATATTTAGGTAAAACCCAGCTCTGCCACCTTCTGTGGGCACCCTTGA
>JAHXMQ010012338.1:1669503-1739296 GCA_020466415.1 Ammodramus savannarum pratensis | reverse complement strand
AAATGAATATTAAAAAATGACCTTTCTGCACAGCACCAGATGTTGCCACAAATTTGGCTTTGTCACCTGGAGACTGGAGTAGTCTGCTGCACTGGCAGCTGGTGGAGCTGCACAGAGGGACCCCAGGAAACCTGAACAGAGCATTTCACAGGAAAGTACCTAACATGAACATCTGAGAGTTGCACTGGTGGCTCACAGCTCTCAAAATGTCGGCTCTGGCCTTTGAAGCCCTCAGTGCTTACTTTAGGGATGGTTTTGCTCCCCACAGCACTCCTCTGAATTTGCTATCAGCAAAAGCACTCTGGCTGCAGCTCCCCTGGAACAGAGAGAGGAGTTTGCAATGAAGGTCTGGAGATGCTGGAACACGCTCCCATTTCACCGCCCGTCACACTCGTTGTTTGTCACCAGCCCAGCCATTTAAAAAGCTCCTTGTCCCTGCTCCCAGTGAAGCAGAAGAATAAAATGTGGCATAATGTACTATCTCACAATATATTTACCTATTGCTGCTCAGTTTTGGTGGGGAAAATTGTGTTATCTGCAGCATTTGGACTGTAGGAAGCGAATAAGCTGTAATGACTAATTTCTTAATTTCTAGTTATTCTAAAACCAGGTGACACACACAGTCTTCTTAAAAATGATAAATTTAACAAAATAATACCTAATTATTTCAATAATTAGATCCTAAAAATTATTTTACTGCAAGAAAAATTGAAATTCTGAAGTAGAAAAATTATTTAATACTGAATAATCTGTTTTCAAGCCCTCTAAGCTTTACTTTATTAATGGTTATTAGTGCAAGATTTACCTCTAAGGACAAATCAAACCATCTATTCAACATAAACATTGAGCTTTGATGTTATGGAGTTATATGAATATAATACATACAAATTTACTCCTGGAGCACTGTAAAACCTAATTTTTTCCCCCAATATTAGCACAAGTTTTGTCAGCAGTTAAAATAAGTCCTTTCCAGTTCAATAGTAGTAATAATAACAAAGCCTATTGTTTAAAAGGAATCAATCTGTATTGTATAAAAGATCACCATTCTCATTAAAGTAGCTACAAATAGTGCACTGAAGCTTATGCAACTTGCCTGAATTTGGTAATTCAACAGTTTAAATAAATAAAAAGGAAAAGTTTTAGAGCATTGTTTGAGACCACTGCCTCAAATAAAGATATCTTACTTATAAAAAGGCATATATACATATACATATATATACATACAAAAATATATATATATGTATATATATATATGTCTTGATTTTATTCACAGTTCTACATCAACAAATATAGAAACAGTAAAGAATAGACCTCTGCCTTGAAGACCTGTAAGATCATTTTTTGGGTAGTACAGACTAAAGTTTAGGAAAAAAAAGACAATATTATTCCCATTTCACAGGTGGGGAAATGAACACAGGAGAATTAAGTGGAATGTCTTATATTTTACAGACTTCTGAGCCTGACAGGGGAGTTCAGAACAGATCTCCTGAGGCTCATTTTAATACTCTGCTAAAAAAAAACCCAAAAAATCAAAACCTCAAAAGAAAACAAATTGCATTTAAAAAAGCAGTTGTCCTTATACCTGCAGTGCAAATTTCACTGCATTCAGGACAAAATGTTACCGCAAAAGCCACCAAACATGTTGTATGAATAAAGCCAGAACAATTTTCTCCAGAAGCACACCATTCTATCACTATTAATATGGTGTTCTAGGCCCATTGCCACTGCTTAAAAAACACATTAAGGCTGTGATGTTCATTTTTATTCTTTTTAAGTAAGCAGACAAGCCATATTTCCTTGTTTTCCCAAGCCATAAATAGGAGTATTCAAAATTAAATTAAATAAAGTACTGGCAGCTGGCCCTTGAAAACCTATAAGGAAAAACTAATGTACAATACAAATTCAGACACCCAGCAGCCTTGAACAAAGATGACAGCTTTCTCAGAATGACACTTGACTCTTTCTGCACACACACACACAAAAAAAAAATAAAATAAAAACTTCAAAAAGCTCAGAATTGCACTGAGAAGAAAGAAAGTAATGAGAATTTTCCAAAATTTCCTTATTATGGGGACATGTTGAAACTAAATGGAGGTAAACAGATTGCTGATCTCTATTTTATTACAGTTGCTACTTTCATATCTCTGAGAAATTCAGGGCAGATCACTGAAGTTGCTTTAACAACTCCAAACTTATGGCAATAATTCTGAGGCCAGTAAAGAGAGATAACAGGGACTGTAATTTATTTTAAATAAGTTTATTTCAAAATAAAATCAAAGGGTCCAACACTAATCTGAAACACTTTATCACAGTGGGATTGCTGTATCTTATTGAAAATCACCTTGGGAAAGTGACTGGCACTGTGCAACCTACAACATAGATTTTTGCACTTCATTGCACTGTCTCTGACTAATACACTTAATTCTCACATTCCTGTCACCAAAGTACACTACTTGAGAAAATAAGGCTCTGTCTTTCCAGCTGTCAATCTTTTTGCTCTGTTTTTTGGGGGTATAGGGGTTTTTTTGTCCCCAAAAGTGTTCTATACATGTAGTTGAATTCCTAGCATGATTCTTTGGTTTTATACAACACATAACTATGAATGGTGGGATCCATGAAATATTGTCAAGACTTAATTTTGTTAAAACTACCCAGCTTCCCTTCAGGGTGGCAGACATTTAGTACCTTAACAATTATGCCATCAAGCAGGATAGTTCACCAGTGGAAATAACAGGGTTTTTAAAATAAAGAATACTTGATCATATCTGCCAATTTATTTTAAACAAAGTGATAAGAGATTTCAATTCCTGCTCCGAAATGGTGAAAGCCACCCAGAGCTCTCCTCAATCCTCCCTGCTTCCCACCAATCACGGTTTGGGAAACCTGCAGAAAATGTAAACTACAAAACCACTGGAAGAAAAACAAATTCACTGGTGCAATGGCCCACAGTAGTATCTGAAGAATGAACACTTTGCCCACTCCTTGAGTTTTTCCCTGCCAAACTTTCCTCTGTCCTTCCTCCTCTCCTTTGATTTGTTTGTTTCTACACTTGCCATGAGGATTAATAAGGGCAGTTTCAGCTGGAAGATGAATCTGCCTCAGGCATGAGTTTACCAAGGAAAACGTTTTTTTTTCTTCAAGGGAGTAAACAAGCAGTGTGGATACCAGTGGAGGGAAAGCAAAGGGTCCTGACTGAAAACTCTTGGGGTGTCTGTCACCAATGACACATCAGCTTACACCACACATCTGGAAACCTTTTCCCAAGCACCTGCTAGCAAAGTTCCTTCACATGGGGTTAGAACTTTCTCAGTGCTTGTGAGGGAACCACAGCCTGGTGAAAGAAGTCAGGGCATTTTGGGACATCCTTATAAGGCAGATTCAAAGTTTCATCAGCTTTGGTAGTAATGGTTTTAATGGATTTTTGCTTTGTGTTTTTTTCCTACTTGAACATGAGGATGGTTTTGAGATAGACCCTTACTGTCCTCCTGATTATTTTTGTTGTCTGCTCCCCTTTGTGTGGGAATCATAGAGAAAGATTGATGCCACAAGCTTTTATGAAAGCTGCCAAAACACTCTGGAATCTCTGAGACAAAGCAAAGTGATTCATGTTAAGGCATAGCTAGTCAGAGAGATCCAATGCAGAAAGTCTATGATAGGATTCAGCAATAAAAAAAGTGAGTTTAATTACGAAGCTAAGAGAATTTTATCATATTGCATCAAGAATTCAAGCAGTAAGAGCTAGAAAAAATAGTCTGTGATTGCAGCATAGAGGAGGGGCTAAAGACACCTTAGGTCCCAGCATATATTTAGATTAAACCTATGCTGTGAAGAGTGATGTGAGGAAGATTTTTGAGTTTGAGGGTTTAGGGATATTTCAAATTCTTGTTAGTTTCAATAATGAAATAATTAGATACTGAAATCAGGTGGAGAAATACCTTGCTTGCTTTAAGAAAAATGTTAAATAATCTAATAAACATTTTATTGAATATTTTTCCTTTGTATAAGATAGAAATGAAGGATAAGATGAACTACAGAAAAATTCACCAAAAAATTAATAATTAAAAATTAAATTGTAAAAATAAAATAGTAAGTACTAACAATTACTAATGTAAACTTATGGATGTTAGAAATATTAATGGTTTGAGATAAGCTAATTATCTACTTCTATCTAAACCTCCAAGCTCATCTTCATATATGATCAAGAGGGCTCAGATATAAAAGTTCTCAAAACTCACTAAGAGAAATGCATATTTGCAGAAGCTTTTCCCTACTCCTCCCAGTCTCCATGACATTTACATCTGTCTCCAAGAGAACTCAACCTCAGTTAGAGCAAAGCACAGTTCTGATGTATCACCTGGTATGACCCGTGGTCATTTTAAGCAGTATCACTTAGATCATGTTCTATTTTCTTTCCTGAATGGAGTGAAACTCTGAGGAACTCAGCGTTTCACTCCAATCGCAAAAGAAAAGTAAGTTATGGAAGCACCATGTGAGAAAGACAGAGACAGGACACCCTCATCTGCATTCCACCACCTTGTGGTGCAGGAAAGGCTTCAATTTAGAAAAAAATCACTAAGTCACTTCAATATTGTCTTTATGGCTTGTGTTTCCTGAATAATAAATGGTCTATATGGAAACAGAAGATAATTAGCAACTCTTAGATCATAATTTTATCATCATTCTCAAGTGAAATCATTGAGTTAATATTTTCTTCATAAATATTGCATATGATGTTCATAGACATAGTAATTTTACAAGACATCTCAAAGAAAAAAAAAAGGTTAAATTGAAGTAAAGTTCAGGAATGTTGTGGGTATAAGCAATAGCAAAGGGTGAAAAATTAGACTACATCAAATCAGTGATAATAAATTTAACAGTACTGAAGGTCAGTCAAAACAGTCATAAAAGCAAGAGTGACATAATTGGTATATCCACACAATCTTTTCATTTTCAGAAATCCCATTAGAACTATCATATCACATTTCATGTGCACATAGAAAATCAAATATTTTCAAGAATTATGTCTTACTAAAGGCATTATCCAAAACCACAAGTTTTAGAACACATACAATATGTATTCAAATAGGAAGGAGCTTTACATGTTAGAATATATTGTTAAAGGTTATATTGATATATTGTATATATTGTTATTGTTCCATTGTGAAAGGGCTTGGGGAGAGATTTCCTGCTGCTGAAATACTCTCAATTCATTTTCAATGATTAATCCAATATGAAATTTTAAAAAAATCTTTTATATGTTATATTAAAAAATCACTTAATTTTAAAGTTTTTTTTTTTTTTTTAATTGAGAAACAGTATTTTAATATAAAAACGTAGAAGTTCCAAACATATTCCTCAAAAGTATTAGTGTGGTTTGGAATGCTATTTTCTTGACCTTTCCAAAGTACTTTTAAGCTTATCTGGAAAAGAAATTTGTATCTTATTTTTCTAAAGTCACCATAAATGAAGAAAGATCAGTTCATACAGCTCAACCATACACCCCACTATTCAAGTATTTATCAACAAAAAGCAATTTCAAAGTAGCTGCCTTGAGAGTGTTCAGGGATAATAGCTGGACAATTCATCCATAAAATTAAGCCAACAACTCCACCACAAGTTTCTCGACAGACTTCTCACACCTGAAAATGTCAACTATACACTATTCTTCTTCAGCCCAATAACAAAAGCTCAATTCTTCAATTTCTTAATTCATCTGGCTGCAGGAAATTCACCTGCATTGTGCTTTAAAGTCTGGACCACCTCTTCTAGCCCAACTAAAAGTCAGCTTTAATGTTGTGGTAATGATTTAATGCCTTAATGTCATTTTACAACATTAATGTAAAATTTGAGTATTTCAACACAATTTGATGGGCTATGCTTTGAAGAAGATAGCTTTGGGGGAAGGAAGGCTTTTGAGACTGAGCAAGCACTCAGGAACATGCTTTTATTTATTTACTTTCCAACTGAAAGCCCAGGCTTCTTTTTTCTACAAGTTATCTTCTGGACTTTTAAATTCATTTTTACTTCATGTAAAATGGGAATAGTAGAAACTTTTCACTTCTCTTTTAAGGACTCAGCACTGAGACTTCTTTCTTTTAATTCAAACAAAGACACCAAAAAAGAATAATCTCCAAACTAAAAGGCACATATAGTCACATACAGTGAATTTCTAATTAAGTCCGAAGAAGTCTTCTGAGTCTCACATTTTTGTGATTGCTGTAAGGGCAGTGTTGGGGTTATTAACCAAATCCCCCCATAACTGCAGCTATAAATGTTATTATTGTTACATCACACCATGGCTCTGCTCAATTCTCTTTTTGCAAAGCTTAAGCTTTGTTCACATAAAGGCAAAATATTCCCATAGGCAAAGAAAGCCTGAGGTGTGTGCGTGTAAATGAGACACTTCAACTCAAAAAACTTTTTGAGGAGGAAACTTTTTAAAAAGTCACCTCAGCTTGTAGGACCTTAACACCAAAACACAGAGCAGCCAAGGTGACTGATGAGTGTGCTGCTCCACAAGGATGCCGCTTCCTTTCTTTCCCAAAATTATGTGGTTTTTAGGTTTATAAAGTGTCCAAAAACACTGTGCAAGATTTACCAGAGGTCTGTGGTGAAAATATTTGCAAACTGAAAAATCTATTGCCTATTCATTAAGCTTAATTTTGAAAGAAAGCAGAATATATCCTCACCTCCTCAGGTTTTTTCAATTTTCTGCTCTATTCAGTTTCTACCTTTACAGAGAGATATGCACAAGTGAGTTCAAAAAATAAAAGAAAGAGAAGGCCCCCTGTGAGGACATCAAAACAGAAATGAAATAGAATAAAAAACCTGATTGCTGGAAAATGAACTGATAAAGACAAAGTAATCTATAACAGATAGAGGTAGAAGAGTTTGTTTAATTTCATGTGGTATGGGTTCCACAGAGTTTCCACCAATTTTAAAAATAAAATCTTATACAGATGCACAAATGCATGGTGCTGGAATTGTTTTTGGGCATGAAAGGTGAATATCTATAAATATATTTAGAGATAGGATTTACTAAACTAAGGTGTCTAGTGCGGATTTGGCTTAGTGATGTTCCTATGGAGAACCTATGGAGAACAGGCAGTAACAGAGATTTAGAACTAGACCAAAAATGATGAAAAAAGGGGAGAAAAAAATACCATGAAAGGAGAATGGATACATGGGAGAGAATTGCAGGAAATGGAGTTTAAGATCACAATTAATGAGAAGTAGAGACCAATGTGGAAATAATTGAGAATCTATTAAAGGGAAGTAGCAAATATAATTTTAAATCCAAACTTCCAGCACAAACAGCAAAAGAGCCCAAATAACTTGTAAGGTTGGAAAGCGAAGAGATCAAGCACCAGGCTTAAACAAACAAAAGAGGATACTTTTTCCTCAAAGGACATAACTAAATTCAGAATCTTGTTGCCACAGGTTTCTGTGGAAGCTAAGATGACAAATGTTTTGAAATGGGACTGGACAAGTAGGTGGAATATAACTAATGCTGTAGTTAGGAAAGGTGCAATGGGACTTCTGGTCTTACACATTGTAGGAGATCTAATGAGGCTGTAACTCGCCCTTCCAGTTGCTTTTATCTTCAAAAAATTGTTTGCCAAGAAAAAAAAAACAAAACCAAATTGAGAGGCTGAAGACAAAGGAATATGTCATGCCACTTTTTATCCCTCAGAGATCCTAAGCTGCTGGCTCAAATGATTTCCTACTTAAAATTTGGGCAATAGGAACTGTCTTGACCATCTACGGCTGCTGATCCACATTCATTTCCATGCTGCTCTTCCATAATTGCTGCACAACACATTATAGCTCTGAATATTTCAATTAATTTAATACCTGGCTGTAGATTGGCATATCAGGATATTTCACCAAGGTGCTCTGTTTCAAATAGGGCTGCAAATGATCAACTGCTGCTGTTTGCACTAAGGAGGTTTCAATGATGTGGACTTCTGTCACTCACTCCAAGGCAGTGCTGAACTGAGTCTTTGGCAGTGGCACCCAGAGGTGCTGAACTACTCCTCCAATCACAGCAGCTGTGTCCTCAGGTTGATTATGATGGAGCACCTCCTTCCTCCACTCCAGCTAAATCACTGCAGTTATTACTGGAGCTCTGCAAGCAGAGTCTATGTTTTTGAGTTGAGCAACATGAGTTTGACAGTTTGCTCTGTTTGCTGGTGATTAATGACTAGTATTTGGACAAAGGTAAACAAAAATTCTTAATAAATTGGAAGAGAGTGAAAATTGCCTGGGGCCCATTACCAAAGAAAGGGTGTAATATATCCAGCCAGAATGTGCACTTCTAAAGCACTAAGCTTGCCAATTAGAATACAGAAATGACAACAGCTACAGGCATTAAAGCCTCTGCCTTTGTTACTGCATGAAACAAATGCTTCAGCAAACGACATGTCTTGCCTTTGTGCTTCTGCCTATAAACTCTGACTTTGTACCCACCTTCCTGCTTCACAGAGTACTTTTTGACATTTATTATTAACAATAAATGTTAAGAAAAAGGAAATTAGCAGTCACATTGATTCGGCAAAGCAGCATGAGCATATTTAATAGCCCAAGCCTTTAACCTTATTCAAATAGATTCAATTTCTCTGAAGTCTTGGTTTCTTTAATTATACAAAAAAATTCCAAAAATAATTTTTATGTTGTCAGATACTAATTTTATTGGGCAGATTTCCATTCATCTGCTTACAGCAGTATTTATTTTCTCTGCCATCAGTTAACATCAAAACAGTATTACCTTATCATCACCACTCACAGTGGAAAAAATACTCCTCTTCTGTATAATTTTGTGTTTAGATCAGTCCAGTTAAAGGCATGAGACACTCTTTGCCTGGTATGTAAAATTAATATGTATACATACTTTCTTACACCATATATAATTAGGATAAACTATATTTTCCATTTCTGGTCAATGTTCTCTCTACTCTAAAGCTGCCTATACCTTCTCTGAGTTAGGAAGACAACTTAAAGAATCGAGAGAATTAGTAGATTGAGTATCACTGAAAGGAGGATTTCTTAGGGGGAGACAAAAAACAAAAAGAGAGAAACCAGATGAAGCTCTCACACCATTAACACACAGAAAGAGAGAAAAATCTGTTGAAGTGGAAAAAAAAAGGAATAAAATGCATGGAAATCACAGTACATATAAGAAAAGGAAAGCTGTGAATCATGTTGCCCTTCCCTGCCTCTGCAGAGGATACCTTCCACTGATGTCCCCTGTTTCCTCACACAAGCTCCTGTGGGAAATCTGGCTTGTACCTTGTCTTAGAAACCTGATATTTTAAGGTAAGAAGTCATATGATTAATGAGCTCTAACAAAGGAGTAGGACAAAAAATTACCTCAACACGTTAAGCACAGGGGAAGGGATGAGAAATCAAAGGATGCTTCCAGATATATTTAGGAAGATAAAAAATACATCCTCTATTAAATAGAAGGATGCATCTCAGAAAATGATAAAAAGTAGGTTTTCTAGCCCCCAGAGAGAGAGAGAAAAAATATTGTATAATTTTAGGAGGATTATGGCTCACTAGAGACATTCATGAATGTAATGAGCTAAAGAAGGGGTAAGGCTGCTTAAATTTATCTATACAACGGATTGTGCTACACTTGATAAAATAATTGTGTCAGTCTCCTTTTTACTTAAAATTAACTTTACAACTCTGAACCCCAGTAAGTTGTTAAGTACTAAACATCATCTCATGCTCTGTCACAGAACTCTGATTGTTTCAGAAAGCTGGGAAGCACCTGACATTTACCTTCTCTAGTTCCAGCGCTGGAATTGCAGAAATGCAATTAGGAAAACTCAGGTACTCATAACAGAAAAGGTCAGCAATGAGCAAGCTAAACCTGATAACATGCCTAATGTGCTGCCAAACATAACAAAATGCCTCCCTGATAATGAATGATTTTACAGACTGCCAGGAAGTTGATGCAAGATAATCAGATCACCAGGGGACACACCACTGTGCAAGACTGGGAATGGTGAAATATTCTTTGATACAGTTCTATTGCAGAACTGCTGATGGAAGAAGATCCCCCATTATAAAAGGCCATATTTTCAGAAATAATGACATAAATAAATTGGGCAGAAAACACAAATGACAGAAGTTTCAACACATGCTAAGTGCAGAAGCCGTTACCTCATCAAAGGCAGAGCACTTTGTGCCTGCAGCCAACAATCACCACACCACTGCCTCTGGGATGCAAAACACAATTTTTCTTTTCCTCTTCTTGTAGCAGACAATGTAAATAGAGGTAAGAGGGTTTAGTTTTTCTGTTTGTCTTTAACACAGAAATACTCACGCAGCAGTACAGGCTCTGTGTTCCTCATGCAAAGATCTCCTTATTTGTGTCACTAATCCTACATAAACTATGGTGAACTTTAAGAAAAATGAAAAGCAACCTAAGTGTTTCTTTTGATAAATGATGTTTCTTCAACAGTGCCAATAAATATCTCATTACTGAAAGCAGCACTTACTACAAGTTTTATGCCAAATACCTAGAGGCAGGTAAATCTGTAGTGAAAAATGTTTCTGATACCTTACAACCACCAAGGAAATGTATTCTTGTTGTAACTGAGTTCATAATGAGCAAATAAAATCTACATAATTCTCTTGTCTATTTAAAGACTAAAATTTGCACTAGATTTTTTCATTTTATTTTGTCATAATTATAAGAAATTGCATTAAAAAAAGAGGGGGAAAAGTATCATAATGAACTAAAGTGAAGGTTCTGCCTCTATATTCTCTAATATAAAAATTCAAATTATGGAAATGGCAACCTTCCAGGAACTACCTCTGATAGAAGAACACCATGTTTTGAGGCTCCTAGATCCAAATTGCTAGGCTGTATTAAAGGCAAATTCTAATTTTATATTATAGTTTCCCCTACAGCTGAGTTATATCAATCTATTTAATGATCATGGAATCTTTTCATGGAAGGCATTTTTTTCACATGACACACATTGTTTATTATGGGAAAAAAAAAACAAAAAACAAATCAATCGTAATTTAATGTGAACTTTGCTATACTTCCATTTTATTGGAAGTAGTACAATGCATTTAGGACATGACACACTTTTGAGGTCTGACTGTAATGATGGGCCAGGTGGTATCAGCTAACTTGTATGAGATGAATTTTCTCAGGAGCAGAATCTAACTTGTGTGAAGTACCCAATGTCCTGTCTTTGCTGGTCTATAAAAAGCTAAGCAGAAAACCTCTAGTACACATCTGTCTGTTATTTCTCTTCATATAACCTTTTGTAACCAGCTTTATCTGAGCTGGGCCTGAGGCAAGTATTTATGAAACAGTACCCTCACACTACAAAACATTTTTACAGGTGATTACTTAGCAAAAAGTTCACAGCAGAAGTGAATACATTTTGTTTAAACTGCAAGAAGAGAGGCATGCCAATAAAAGAAAAACACAGCTAGATCATAGCATCAATAAAAATGCAATTATACATCCAAATTTTCTTGTTATTCTTTCCATCATGACCAAAAGAACTTGATTGTATCAGCTGAAAATGTTAAATATGCATGGAATGCACCAAGGAGAGCACACTCACCATGTACTATCAGGACATATTCTGTGCTGTTCCGGCCAATGGGATTTTTTGCTTCACATCGATATGTGCCATTGTCTGTTTTGTTTAGGAAGCTGATGCTTAGAACTCTGCCATTGACAACCATTCTCTCTGGATCTGGTAGTTCTCCACCATCCTTTGTCCACAGTACTGGTTCTGGCCTGTTGGATCAAAGTGTGGCATTTATTTAGACACATGTAACACGTATGTGCAACATGTACATCAGAAATAACATCATCAGCAACTTATAAAGAGTCATCTACCACCCCAAGAATATTTGAATTACTTGATCTGATGAACTGTCACTGTTACAACCTTACCATCCTGGATGTGAACTGCTAAAGAAAGTGAATGAACAAGCAGAGAAATAAGAAAGAAGATAAATAAAAAAGGAAGCAGAATGGTACTGCAACTGGCCAAGATCTTTCCTAAATAAAAAATTAGTTCTTGTGAGGTTTCAGGGCCCACAGGTGCTTGGCAAGGTAAGTGCAAATAGGATGATGTCGGTGTAAGTGGTTTGAAAATGGATTCTTAAACTGCTTAGGCCATTCATATTCACAAGTGAACTTGAATGCACTGAGTATTTTTCCTGAACCAGGTGTGTCAGTCTCAAAGTAGCACATGTAACACACAACCTCAGCTTGTCTTGCTGCATTGTGTCACAGGCTCATCCCTTTTTCCTACCTTTTCTTCATCCTTCCCTTAAATAATTCCTTGTTTCACATCACAAGCAATGTAAGATTTAACTTGAAATCCTGGATTTTCTCCTCTTGTGAAACCTTTCCTCTTTTGGCTGATGCACTCACATCAAACAGGCCAAAGGCAACACCCTGGTGGTGGTAACCCCCCAGGCAAGGTAAGGGCACCACAAAGAAGGGAACTGGCAGTCCTGAAGGTTCACATACACCTTCCCTCAGGCAAGGCATACCTAACTCCTTCCTAGAGACTCTCAAGAAGCTCCACAGCCCATGAGATCTGCCTAGCAGACAGCAGGATGTATTTATTACCAGCACACAGCCTTTACTTGCATATAACATGACATATTTCCAAATTTACATGAGGGAAATCACCAAGAAGACAGGACTGTAACTGGGAATGAAAGGTTGGTTTACTGAATCTTGTCTATGTAAGGAGCAGACAGAGCATCTCAGGCCCTTTTACACCAGTCACTTCAGCAGGATATTCACAGCCTGGGGATGCAATGCTACCTTGCTTGTAGCTTTGTGCAGCATAAGCCACATATCAATCTCTATACAAACATGCCAGTTGTATGACTCAGAAATAAACCAAAATATAATACACTGTTATAAAATTAGCAGTTGCCAGGTTAGTCACTAGTAGCACTACAGAAACACTTAATTTCACTAATTTGAAGCAGGTGTTTAAGGCCTATTATATATAATAAGTGCTAAGAAAAAGAATTAAACCTAAATACTTAAGGAGAAACATTTAAACAGTGTGGCCTCATAAAAAGAAAAATAGTTCTAATGGCTGTAATGACATGATTTTTAGCTAGGCAACACATGTAAACAGAGATATTTTTTTCTGAAATGCACTTCTATAAAATTTAAAGCAGTCTTTAAAGAACAATATTTATTCTGAAATAGAATAAATTTACATAGATTTTATTAATACTTTGGATGACACCCTGTTAAAGTGTTGTCGAACTTAGTACTTAGACTGGCTATACTCCAAAGTTTTGATTTTTTTCCTTGCTTTCATGCTCAGAGAATGAAAGCAAGGATTAAGAGCTGATACTGTGATGGACCTTATTTATGCCTTACCATAAATATGTCTTAATCCTCTTCCTAAGCACATTTTTATGAACTGGTATCCACTCACATGTGGTACACAATGTACACACTTACTTTCTGTTTATTGCAAGCAGGGAATCCAGATGCCCATGCTGGTGTAGAAACATTGCCCTGCAGAGTTCCCAGCATTAAGGTGTGATTTGCTGTGATATTTTAAGGTGGATTTGTTCAATTTTCCGGCCAACTCCACATTGTTTCCCATTTACCAGCTTACTGTGGCTCTGCAATCCCAGGAGTGGGGACTCTGAAACACTTCTGCTACAATGTGCACCATTACCTGCATAAATGGCGTGTTAAAGCAACTTCTGTGCAGCTGTAATTTATGGAAGTTAGGTTTTAAATTGAAACTAGATGGCATATCCTAGGGGAAAACCTATAGGATAACAAATAAGTATGAAATGGAGGCATAGATATAAATTATTCAGGGAGCTCTCTCACATTGTAATACACCAACTCTAGTCTTATGTAGAGCACTTAGCTATGGTTGCAAAATGATGTGTGGCAGAAAAGCCAGGGCTTAGAGAGAGGCAGATCTGCATTCTCTGGGTGCTGGGGAAGCTGCTAATGCAGAGTGAATATTCAACCATCCTGTGCTGTATTTTGGCAGCAGCAGAGCAATTCCTGGGCAGTAGGCCCAGAGCCAACACATCCTGGTGGCCGGGCACAGCTCTCCCTCCACCTCAGCACTGCCTAAAGCAGCAATTCTGTCACAGCCAGGGAATTAAACTCTGCCTGCACTGCTGGGAAGCTTTGAGACACTTGGTCTACACAATTCAGTGGTTAGGCAGAAGTGAGCTACGAACATGAGACATGCCCATGCACCCAGGCCATCACGCTGCCGTGGTCAGCAGCAGCAGGATGGCTGTTTAGGGAAACATGAGTGTACATCCATTTTCTGCTGCCCATTCCTCCTGCACTCTGCCAACAACAGGAATCATCCTGTCAGGGATGCTGCAGGGCACATATTTTGCTCTATTTTGCATCCACTTATTATTTAGACCTGTGCCTATGAATGTCACTAGTATCTTGTACAATCTGCTTATGATGTCCACCAACCATACCTCTTGTAGCAACTAATTCTGCAAGTTCCCTACCTGCCATGCAAAATGGTATTTACTTTTATCTGTCTTTCACTGATCTCCTAGAAGTGGCAATGAATATTGCAGGGCATGGTGAGTAGTACTCCTTCCTGTTATAACCTTGCTGTAACTTATGAGAGCCTAGAAACTTAGCAGGCTTGTCTCTCCCCTTTTTCCTCTGTTAGAATTTGATACCTTCTGAGATTATCAGCTGGGAAAAAAACTACACAAAAAAAGGGGAAAGGAATCTTGACTTTAGAGCACATTGGGTATTCTTTCACAATTGCCTTAGTACCTTCATTGTCCAAAGCTGAAACCCTGAAACAGCTTTCCTGCTCTGTCACAAGGCACAGACAAGTGTGAACTCCCCACAGTTTATCCTATTGAAACCTGCCTGCATCTGAAGAACCAGACAGAGTTTCTTCTCTTACCCAAGATTTTGAAAGGGATACTTAGGTTTGACATGCTAAAACACCTGGCAAACATGTTCATTCCTAATATTGCAGATTTTTCTCTATTGCATACATCCCTAACAATGCAGAATGTAAGCTTTTTAAAAATACTAATGACTAATCAATTCTTATTTGAACTTGAACAAACAGGGATGTTTGTACAAACAATACCTTCCATTCGTGCATTCACTGAAAGCCTTAGAAAAAGGAACTGGTTTTTAGTATAGAAATCTGAGTTTGTTAACTGTCTTTATGTTGGCCTCAAAACCTGACACAGAACCAACAAAATTTGGTATTCTTTTCCAGTCAGAATGAAATGGGATTGAAATGAAGGTATAAAACACTGGTGTGAAGTTCCACAATGATCCGTGGTTTATATTGTGGTACTTTTCCTACAAGTAACTGAACAAAGAAATGTTAAATACAGCAAAACTATTTTCTAGCCTTGAGAGTAGAAAACATTTACTTTCAAAACAAGTCAGAGAGAAAGGTAGGGCCAAACTGAAATATGTTGGAAAAAATAATTTAATAACCACACTCTTCATAGTAGGCACCTAGACACTGCCTTACCTTTTCAAGAAGTGTTTACATAATATAAAAGTCAACAATTATATTTGTCTACACAATTTTTTTTTTTTAGCTGAGGTCTTTGAAATTACACAGGACTACTGAAAGACAAGACTGGCAATTTTCTGTCCATTTTTCCACCCTTAACCAAAGGACAGTGATGTTTGAGTGCTTTCTTACAATCCTCCTCTCTAGTGATATCTAACTATAATAGTTAACTTACCCTCCATTTAAAAATTAGACATATATCCATATGTTTTATAGCTATACATATATCTATATTCTTTCTTTTTGAAAAAAAGTTAATTTAGGCAATGCAATCCATTTTCACTCGAAACATTTTGGCTCTATATGTTTTAGTTGCCCTTTTCTAATTTTTGTGCACAGAAAGATCATGTACAAAGTTTATTAAGGACTTCACTGAGTCCTTAATAAACAACACTTAGACAACTTACTGACCCATTATAACAGCACAGAATAACCTTTTCATTTCCATAAGATCACACTCAAAAAAAAATACCAAAAAACCCTGACCAACCCAAACAACAACAAAACCCCAAAGCCACCTATTTACAATTTCACTGGGGATGTTCTCATCCAACTGGGTATGTAGGCATCCTGTCAAAATTTTGTAGCCAGTGTGGGTAAAAATAAAGATAGAAGAAGAATAAGAATTTGAGGAACACTAACAAGATAAAAATAAATTCATATTTTTGAGTAGGGCCCTCTCCAACAACATCTTTTAGTTCTCCAAACAGGGGTACACTTGTATTCACTGCAGTCCATAAAAAACAAAATCTAGTGCATATGCTCAAATGAGTAGTGGAAAAGGTATCACAAGATTTATCAGAGTGTTTCTTGTTGAAAACCTGGTGCAGTATTAAAAGTCATCTAAGGGAATGATTGCTTCATTAACTTGAAACTTATAGTTCTTTTGTATCAAGAAATTGGATTTTTTAGCTTTGTCAGTTAATCACCCACTTGAAAGTCTAAACCCTGGGGGAACCTCTTGTTTATATAAAATCTCAGTCTGAGGAGTCATATTGGGATGAGCTGGTTTGGAGTATTACATCTATCAAAAACATCAATATCCACAGTCTCTAGCCTTTCATAAAAGGCTTGGATAGATGGATTTTATTTTATGAGATATGAACTCTCTGTGATTTTCTAGTTCTTCAAAACCTGAGTAACCTTCAGAAAGTGTTTTTCTCAGCAGTAGAATTAGTAAAGAATATCCAAAGTATCTTTCATAAAGTTCCCTTGTTTTTTTCAGAAAAAAGCTTTGAACATCTGAATTGACTATTATTATACTTTCTTCTACTTTTCTCTTCTAAGCATTCTCAGCAGACATAGTGCAGCCTAAAAATATTTATAATGTCCTATACTAATGCTTTCTAAATGTTCAAGATTTCAATTATCAAAATGTATTAAAAAATGAGCTGTCACTTAAATACAGATTTCAACTTTTTATATCATAAAAAATTGAAAGGATTTTACCGCTACAAAGACAACAGGAACAACAAGAAGTATTGAAGACAGCTTCAGTGTATTATGTGAAAAAGGTGCTTAAATAATAAAGAGGCAAACAAATCTCAAATGGGGCTAATATTCATCATTTCCAGGGCGAAAAAAAGGGAGAACACTAAAAAATAGAAAAACAGAAAAAGATAGCAGAAGAGGAAAGCCAGTAGGCAAACAAAGAAACCAAACCAACTAAAAACCAAACACTCTTCATTCTTTACCTTTTGTCCAAGATAGAGAAAGCCTTTGCTTTGTTCATCACAACTTCACTTAGGTGTCAGACCTCCCTGCCTGGATCTTGCTTTGGATAAATCAGGCAGTCCTCTCACCCTTGCTGGATTACAGGTGCTAACCATGCTGATATGACAGACTAAATTTGCAGCTGAAAGTCCTTATCCCTCAGCAGACTGTGACAGCAACTGATTAAAGCGCATCACGAATCTTTTCAAAGCAAAGATATTTATTCTTCTACCCAAAGATACAAAGTCTATCATGTTAGAGGGTAAAAGAGTAATTTTCCATATTCATATTTCCTTCTGTCTACATTCAAATATTTCCTCACAATTGGTATCAAGGTTCCTTTTAGGTCTAAAACCTTTGCCTGTGGGAAGTTGACTGTTCTGTTTCTGCATTAATTCTATTTCTTTTTTGTGTTTCCTCTCATCAGGCTGATAATCTATTTCCTTTTAACCTTTAGTACCCTCAGAGTCCAGGGCACCCTTTGACATAAGGCTTTCCACCTTTAACACAATTGTGCAATGTTGCTGCTCCCTGTCTGGAGAGATTTTCCCAACTGATCATCAAGCCATTATAATTGTAACTTCTTTGAAGCCACTTAAGTCTAGTTTTTCCCTTTGTGCATATCATGTACTGCCTTCCCACCCCCTCCCCAAAGAAACCTCCATTTCCTTTGTTAGTAATTTTCAAGAAGGCAAGGCAATATCAGATCAATATTCTGAAAAGTGCCTAATCCACATATATATGTGTAGCTTCTTACCTAATTCCAGTATTATTCACAATCTTCTCAGAGAAGTATAAAAACCCTGCTGTGAATAACATTTTGGGGAATGGCTTTCTCATAGTCATGGGACAGATCAACAAGAGAACTTCTGTGAAATCAGAAGACAACCTATGGGTGAATTGCATCAGAAATATCCCTTGTATTCTACTATTGCAAGCAGCAGGGAGGCTAGAAAAGGACAAAAAGATTGTCTAAAAAGAAAAAAAAACAAACAAACAAACCCAGGAACAACAGCAAACCAAAAACAAGTTTATGAGGGAGATGCCATAGGAAGGAGTTGCCATCCTATAACTTATGACCTGTCCTGCTATTTCACACAAATCTCTCCCACATCTGTCATGCACTACACCTGCTGTCAAACTTGTGGTGCCTCTTTCATCCCCCCTCCATTTTTTATTTTTTTATTTCTCTGATCTGATCAACTTCTCAAACAACAAATTTGGTATTTCTGCTTTTTTATTACTTCTCTAGACATTTCTGCACCAGGCAAGCAGTTGTATCCATGAAAGGGAAAATTTGCTGAACTAATTAATTTATGCCTCCCATCACTTATGAATCTAGAAGCAAAAAATGGAGGAGGAAGAGGTTGCCATATTTACAGATTTTCAAGGCCAGGCCACGACTTAGGAGCAAACAAAACTGAAGAATACTGTTGAACTTATGTATACCATAAGGAAGATGGGTAATTCTCTTTTAAATGCACCATCAGGTCAGGGAATAGGCATTGACTTTTTTTTTTTTCCTTTTTTTTTTTTTCTTTTTCCTTTTTTTAAATTTTTTTTAAACTTTTTTTTCCCCCCCACAGTAAATCTGAAAAAACCCTGGGCATTTCAATGCATTTTTAGTAGTTCAAATCAAAATGCCAAGTATTTTGGAACACTTTCAGTAGGCAGCTAATAACCACACTTTTTCTAATATGTATTTTAAAGTTTGAGGCTCAAAACATCTTAAGTTCAGAGGAAACACTATAACCTCTACAGTTAGTGAACAGCTTTAATAAGAAGTCTGCTTTAAAACCTTGTCTTTAAAAAACAATGGTATGTATGGCTATACTGTTCATTTTATGTCACCAGTTTATAAATAATTTATATTCCTTTTAAATTTTAACCAGGAAAACAGAAAAGTCCTCCACAGAAGTACAACATGTCTTTCAAAAAGATTCCTGAGGCTAAAAAGGCAGGAGGAGAGGTGCAAGCCAGTACAGCAGCAGGAAAGAGAAAAAATAAAAAATAAAATAAACACCCAAAAACAAAAGCAAAAACCAAGCAAGCAAAAAAACCCAAACCACATAAAACAATCTTATGTCATAAATCCTGCCTCCCTTGCTGGGGAGCAGAGGCCTTTCAGAAGTGATGGCCACTGTGAGCTAACTGGCAATGGCTCAAGGACAAAGCAGTAGGCAACACTTCACAGGAAACATCTGCAGGTTGGCCTGCACTTGGCCACAGATTAGATAAGGTGTTTTCCAATTCCTATAAAGCAGCAAGGATGCTGGTTTTGTATCAGAATTGTTGTACTGGAGGCTGAGAGGGGCACACTGCACAATGCTGCACCCGTTCAGGGGGATGCTCAATGCATTATCTGCCATGCAGTCCTTCAGCAGCTCTCACAGGCAATGGATAAGACATACCTAATGACATATCAGTAATTACAGAAAAGTGACAGCCTTGTTTTCAGGAGACTGTGCAAGAAAGCAAGGGGATAGAGACTTCTAGAAGGTGCATCTCCTTTATTGCTGCAGTAGGGGAAGGCACCAGAAGAAGAACTGTGAAGATGCCCCCTCATCCAGAGAATGGAAATCCAGCAGAGCCAAGTTCCAAACTGATGGCCAGGCAATCTCACACAGGGAAAGAAGTGAGGTCCACTCACAGAAAAACAATGATGCCTTGAAAGCTTCTTTAAAATTCTGGAGCTGAAAGTACTTTGGATCAGCACTGGAGCACATCGATAATATACGCCCTTCCCCTGTTCTGCCTGGGATTGGTGCCATATATTGATGTGCAAATTACAAAGACAAATCCCTTTCAGTCTCAGAAACTAAGACCTACACTCTCAGATAAGAGCAGGGAAGGGAAGAGAGGAGAAACTATAAACAGATAAGTGAATATTAAAGAATAATTGTCAAACCTTCCTTAAATATTTTAACGCTGCTCCTAAAGGCTTTTTCTTTCCTGTCAGACTACAGCCAAAATGATAAATGGCATGTAACAGTTTTATTCACATGAAAAATTGTTGATTAAATATTGAAATCTCAATAGCCTGGTTTCACTATAATTTAAACTCTATATGTTTCTAATTATGCAGTCAGTATTGAAACAGCTAAATCTTTGGGCTTTCTATGCTGCTGTTTACACCTTGTTGATTCTTTCTTAACCTTTTAGAGCTATTGAAGAATTAGTAGATTATTCTTTTTCATCAGTTGCAAGTACAGCATATAAGACTATAGGAACAAAGGATGATGGAAACTGCCATGGATTAAATTGACAGTATCTGGAAAAAAATGTATTTCAAAGACATGCAAATGTCAGCAGTATTAAGATAATATGGTGCTCAAGTGGAGGCATCAGAATGGCTGCTGAAAATTACTGGGATTAACCAGGAGCTATGTTCTTAATGTTAATGAAGTACTGCTGGGGATAGGAATGCTGCAGCAAAGCATAATTGATAGGATGTGCACACCTTAGTTACTATGCATGTCATAGAACAGAGGAAAATAACATCTTCTCATCTGGCACATCTTCAGAGCTGTTTCTAACACCGTGTCTCCTCACAGCAGTTTACAAGCATGCTGCATCCCCTGCCAGGGGAGCAAACACTGAGGAAAAAAGTGATTTATCAGAAATAAAAGAAAAAAAATAGCAGAAAGAGCTTCAGCATCACTGATTTTAAATGCTTTGCATTTTTATGTCACAGGATTAAGGTACATTTTTTTAAGATAGCCTGGTTTACATAGTTATGCTGAAGTGCCACATAGAGATAATGGTTGGGACTGCAAAAAACAAGAAGCAGGCAGTAACTGCTGTCATACCACATTTTCAGGTCCTTTTTCATTATGTCTGTTGTCATATCCTCAATGCCAGCTGAGGTATGAAGGGTATAAAATGGAATTAATGAGCAAATATTATTACGAGGGTTTTTTCCCCCTTTGACAAATCCTGATTTTCAACTGCTTAGATATTTCAGGCTGCCACACTGATGGATGTTCACATGCCTAATTTGCACTGTTTTGAATTTGCCTTCACTGTGTCCCAACATTCACAAGAAACTTTGTCTCTGTTATTACAATAAGCTGAGAAATCCCATCTAAGAAACACCAGCTGCGTTTTCTGAGTTAAGGTCAAATGCTTGCTGGCATGAGAATCAAAGAGGAAAATGAAGAGTGGCTGATTCATTTCCGCTTTTTCCATTAAGTAAACAGTTGAAAATCTCATTCACAGTTATTTGCTTGTCCAAATACTACTTGTTTGAAATCATTTGCTGTTGATGTAAGACACAGTCAAAGGGAAGCCTCATTAAACTAAAATTCCTTCCTGCACTTGAGGTGCAGTGACAACACCCAGAGAGCTGATAAAAGCACCAGTGCTGCGTCTTGGATGACAAGCAAGGACTTCAGAACCAACCCTCATTAACCAAGGTATGCACTTCTTGACTTTCAATGAATGTATGAACATCATGAAGTCTGGGAGATGAAGAAAAATATCTTCTTTTCACCAGATAAGAAACCATTAATAACTAGCCACAGCAATGAAATTTCTAAGATCTTCTGTTGAATTATGTCCTCTCAGCAAGTAAATATTTATTGCTCTATACAACAGTTTATAGGAGCACTATAAGAATGAAAATACACCATAAAATTTTTGTACCTCAGTTATTTTCTCACCATTGTCAAAAAAACCTGATGTTGAAGCACATTGTATTGAACCATAATGAATAATAAAATGTTTTATGCTTTCAAGATAATATAACAATAACCTAACAATAATACACTGTGAACTCACAAGTATTTGTATTTCAGAGCTAAGTTCTATACCATGGTTTGTGTCAATTCCTCTTGCATTTAAAAATAACTTCTGAAATGGTAATACAATAAAGGGAAAAAGAGACAAACATTATTTACTTAGAGAAGTTTGTTTTCTTTTCCCAAATGTGTTATTATCTCCAGACAGAGAGGAGTGCTTTAGTTCACACAAACTTCTCTCACACAGAAAATTATTCATTAGTACCTTCATGGTAATAATTTTAGCACTGTAAAGGAGATATCCTCAAGCTCTCCATGGGCTCCAGCTCCATTAGCATCTAGTCCCAGCAAGCCACACCAGCCCATGTTCAGTGCTTAGCAGAGAAGGAGCAGCTGCACTGAGTCAGACAAAAAGTTCAGCTAGCCCGGTCCCTTATCTCCAACACCAGGGATAAGCAGATGTCTAGGGAACAGGCCAAGCACAGATCTCAGGCATTTCTGCTACCAAGCACAGTTTAAAAATACTCTGTAAACCTTAAGGACTTGCCTTTTCATGAACTTAGGCAGTTTTCCCTTGAATTACTGCAAATTTTCACCATCTGTCATATCCATCGACAACAAATTCCCAAAGTTTACCAGTCATTTTATGAAAAATTATGTCCTTGCTTGGCAACAAAGCTGGTTCTTATTAGTTTGACTTACACTTAAACATTGCTATTTGCAGAGAGAATGAACTAGCAGTCCTTAAAAACTACCTCTGTACCATTTACAATTTTGGAAAGACCTGCAATGTTTCCCTTCTATACCAAATAGGCCACCACAAGGTGAATTTTATGGGTTCTTCAAGAATTGTTTAAAAAATGTTTATATAATGGACTTTTCCCTCTGCAAAAGGAATTAAAACCCCATTTTTTGTTTGTTTTATTTTTTTTTTTTAAATTCAGATGCTGCTAATTCTAGTCCTTTTTATAAATTTTAGTATTTGAGATGATGTCAGTTCTACAGATTCTGGGATCTCTCCTGAAGCCCTGTTGTCCTGACCTAGCCAGGTGGTGTTAAGCATTAAGTTTCCAGTCACAATTCATAATTCATCAATCTCATCCTTGAATTCCCTTTGAATGCTGGGGTAAAACCTTCTGGTCCTGCTGACTTCCTACTGCTCATTCTGCCTGTTTGTTCCACAAACACCTCCACAGCCCATTCAAATCTTGCTGGCGAGCACCTGACAAAATGGGGAATCAGTCTTTAATGTACCCAGTTTCCTCTGCCACAGAAAACATGGATGTAGCAAATCCATCTGGCTTCTCTGTAAACCTTGATTCTCAGTTCAAAATGTACTGAGAAACTTTCAATTATTTAATTTTAAAAACTCCAACTTTTACTTTCAAGTTTCTTTTCTAGCTATTTCTTTAATATTCCTGGGTTTTTTGGTGGTTTGGCTTACTGAATTTTTGTATTTAATCTGCCAAGATCTAAGAATCTTCACTTTCCTTTGGAAAACAATTTCAGCTTTTCAAATTATAGCTTTTGCCCTTATTATTACTTTGATTTCTCTTCTGTTTAGCCTCACCAACTTCTTCTTCTCAAGGGATTCTGCTAGGTGATATGTATTGACCCTGTGGTTCGAAACTCTTATTTTTCTAACATAGTCCTCAGGCTGCCTGGAAAGATTTAATTCTCTTAGTTGCCCCTTCTAACTCCTTTTTAACAAGATTCTTCACAATTATGTAGTTCCCCTTTTTGATGTTAATTACCATATAATTGCCCAGACTATATTTTTTGCCTCTAGATGCAAACAGCAAATAAATACTTTTTAAAGAATGAAGATGAATTAGGATGGTGCTGAGAGCTCCCTCAGTCTGTGCCACCTTTGGAAGATTCTAGAAATTGTGTATACAAGGTAGAAAGGTAGGTTAGGAATATTGGAGAGCGACAGAAAGTAAAAACAAAACAAAAAACAAACAAAACCCCCCACAAACAAACAAATCCAACAAAATATCATAATTAATAAGGAACAGTAAGTAGAAATACTGATCTGACTCCCACTTACCTCTCTCCTATCACAGAGTATCACAGTCCCTCACACCAGCACTTCTTAACCCTTGGTAAACCTTTACAATTCCATCTTAAAAGTGTTCCTAAGCAAGAATAAACCAACACAATGGGAAGAGGTGATCCAGGTACTGGAGCTGGGGTTGTCCTGCAGACCCTGGAGGAAAACACTCTAGAGCAGCACTTTCCTGTGCAAGACTACAAATTTCAGACTCAGTCTTTCCTCAGCTCTTAAATAATAATAATAATTAAATAAGTTTTGGAAATGGTGCTTAGAACAGTAATATGGAAATTTTTAACCAGTCAAAACTCAGGTCTGAGAAATCTCCAAGATCTTCCTTGGAATGCAAAGACTAGCTGAGCCAAACAATGAATAATTTGCTACTCTAATAATAAATTAACCCCATCTATTGCTTTTCTTACCTGTTTACTGTCATGTCTGTCGGAACCACAAACACTTTTATCTTGTTATCTCCATATTTTCTGAGATTTTGCTCATCAAAGAGCAGTGTTAACCTCCTCTAGAAGGATGGTGCTTTATCCTGCTAGCTTACACCACACACATGTTCTCAAGGTATTCTGCTATTGTAAATGTGGGGTAAAAACATAGATATTCAATGAGCAGGTGCTCCCTGTGACATTAGGTGGCTCCACATAGCATCTTCTACACAAATTCCTGAATTGTGAAACACAATCAGTATAACCAGCATGACTTACACGGAAAGAGTTATACTAATGTGCATTTTTGTGTTCTCCTGCTAGTGGTTGATACAAAAACTCTATAATTTTATGTGTAACTGTAGCTAAACACTTGTCTCTACAGAATCTAAATATCTAAAAGGCCAATTGTCAGATCTTTTCCCAAAACTTCTTTCTCATGTTTCAACTTGCACTCTAGTACTTACTTAGAATTACCTGCTCTGTATTTCAATTTTATCTATTATTCTATCCCACAGGCCTTTTTTATTTTAGCATGTGTTTCCACCTGGAAAAGGAAACACATGCTAAAAGCAAGGAAAAGAATTATTTCAAAAGCCATACACATGCAAAACGGATTTAACGAGCACTAAAATGCTGCGTGCAGTTGTTTTTCATACTGTACTTTCTGCACTTTTATGGGTAAACACTGCAAAGAAGAGATGCTTAAAAAAGAGGAAAAGCAATTATTGAATTGAGCCTATTAAGCAATGTGATCATTTTACAGAACAGTAAAGGGGTAGTTCTTAAGCACTGCAGGAGGCTTTATTGTAAAGTGTAATTTTCAGACAGCCACTAATGCTCCCACCTGCTTCTTTTTGTGTCACACTTTTTATAACACCAATTTCCCTACTTTCTGCAAAATACTGGGGAAAAGAAAAATTACAAAAAAGTGTAGAATGTCCCAGCTGTGAAGAGAAGCTCCCAGAAGGACAGGATGTTTAATACAAAATGAAATTTAATCTATTGAATATACATACTGTATCTCAGCAAAAATGTTACCTGCTACATAATATGTTATCTACTACATCATGGCATAATTCTACAGTGGAGGTGTAATATCAATGAAATATTGGTGTAGAAAGTGTAAAGTAGAATATTCACACAATCCTTTAAAATAACTGCCTTTACCTTCAAAGACAAACTACCTGTGTGTAAAGTTTCACCAAGTAGATTTTTTCCTACAATTCATGTGATATTCTTCATAAGATTTGAGAACATTTTACTGAAAATGAGCACTCATTAAATATAATGTATAATAGATGTGCACTAAATCAAGGCAGGAGATATTAGCATGAACTCCTTCAAAAGGACAATAATTCAAAAATTGGTCAACGTTTCTCTGTGGTTAATAATAATCACAGGAAACAGAGTGGTTAACCTCAGCTGACATGGGATGTATCACAACAGATCAAATTAACAGGAGGCAGGGTCTGAGTTAACAATCACCTACTCAAACACAGTAAGTTCCTGTTGGAGAAAAAGAAGCTCACACTTCTTCAAACAGGAATAAAAAGCATACAAACAGCCTAAATGGGATAGAGAGATCAAAAAGAAATCTTAAAAAAAAAAATCCAAGAACATTTCAAGAAAATATAACAAGAGCAGAGAGACAGGCAGGACAGAGATACCAGTGGTATTTGCAGAAGATAGGCTCTATCTAAGTGCTGAACAAGCCAAATTCAAAGAATGACAACTTGGAATGGACAGAAAGCAAGACAAAAGACAGGACTAGGAGAGCCTGAGCTATCCTGAGAACTGTTCCCAGTGACAAGGAACACAAGGCTGAGAACTGTGAGGAGGGTTTCTTACCCTTCTCCAAGTCTATATCCACAGATAAAATACCCTGTCCTATACATGCAGGCATTTATTCAAGCATATATTGACAGAACCTTGCCCAAAGCTGTGTGTGAGATGTGTCCCTGGAAACTTCACTGGAAACTCAGAGCATTCAGAAGGCATAAAGCAGATAAAGATATTTCAGTTAATGCTAGTTCTGAGATCAAGGCAGAGATCATCAGGGATGCCCCTGGTTAGTTAAATACACAGTAGTTTTGTTCAAAACCATCTACCTTTCTGCTAAGACAAAGAGCTAAACATAAAGCAGGGAAACTCCAGTACCTAGTACCTAAATTCACCCCCCCCCTTTTTTTTTTTTACTTGACTTCACTTGTAGATGGTCCTTTCCAGAGAAATCAGAGACTCTTACAATTCAGGATTTCTTATGATGTACAAATGTGTGTGAAGTTTAAGGGAGAAATACTTGGATACCACATTCATATTTTACAAGAGTAATATTTCATCGTGGGTATAGACAAATCCATCCAATTTTCCAAATCATTAATATTTATTGATACTGCCTGAACTTCCAGTTTGAGCTGTGGATTCATTCTGCACAGTGATTTATAAACACAGAAACATGGATGCTTTTCCAGATTAATGATGATAATTCATAACTGATACCAGCATTCCTTTCTAGACTGCTAGGTACTCATGGAGCAAACCCAGATAGCAATGAATAAAATCTATGTGGAAAATGGGATAATTTCTTACAGAACCTCCACCTCACCTGCCAGAGAGGCCAGGAAGTGCAATATAAAAACAGGACAGAGAAAATTGTCCATGGACAAAAGGCTGGCCATCAGAGGGTAAACCTGCCATTAGGATGCAGTTTCCAAGCAATATTGCCAAACTGCTCACACCAAAATGTTAATGGCTGAATGTCAAGTAGGCTTCCACAATTTTCTGCCCCAGATTCTGATTTCACTCTCAAGCACAGGTTTGTAGGTGTGCTAAGAACTCACTGTTACAACTCAAACCAAGGATAAGCTATCTCCTGAACGGGATGCTATGTCACTCCCAAAAAGTCTTGGGAAAGTAGGGACTGTGATCAATTTGAGACATTAAATATATACCATTTATTTGTCAATTTGAACTTAAGGCTTTTTTGCTGCTTCAGTTCCCAGCTGTAAATTTGAGGCAAGTGAATAATCTAATCATATAAAGGTGTGGTAAAAAATAAACATTTAAATATTTGCTAAGTTCTTAGATACTATGGGGAAAAAATATCTAAAAAATATATGAACAGTATGAAGGATCTCTAATTCTCTCTTCTGAGGGTATACGTCAAATAAGACATACAGGTCATTCATAGCTACCATTCATAATAACTGTTTCATTGAAGGAATCAAGAATCCTCTTCAAAGGAAGAGGATCCTATCACAGTTTTCAGGAAGAAAATCATTATCATGTTTGGTTTTGGTTGTGCTTTTCTCTATAACTTTCATGAGCTCACAAATAATGTTATTCTAATGAAGGATACCTATGTGAGTTTCCTGAAATAAAAATCTTCCCTATTTATCTCAAACAAGGCCAAATATTCACTTTACATTAGTCAACCAACTGTACTGTGATTCCCCTGAGGTGCATGGAATGGAAAGACATTTCTCTAAAGCACACAGGAGACAGCTAACTTTCTCTTTGTTTCCTGTGCCCTAATTATTCCATTATATTTGATGTCCTTTCTCCTGACTTAAAAACTCACATATTTCATGCATGCTTTGATGAGAGTATTGACTAAGAATATTAAATATTGAACCTTTGTTTCATTATGGGTCAGTTTTTGAATTTACTTTTAGGGCAGTTTTGAGTCACTAGACTATATTGTAAAGACACAACAGTGTATGGAAGTTATAGCTTGCAATAAGAAAACATTGGCTTTGAAAAAATTTTGTAAGCATGGATGACTGTAAATGATCATTTTGTTCTTTACTTTCTATATTTTTTACAGCTACCTCATGTTTATTTTAAAATACTCAAAACACTGTCAAGGCAATATGATTTCAGAAAAGTCTAGACATTACATAAAGAGGATGTCTAGGATTTCTGAAGTTTGATTACATTTCCTTCTTTGGAAAATAAACAAAGTCTCAGTAAAACTATATTATGATAAAAGAAGAAATAAATTAAGATGCAACAACACCTTACATATATATTAGGCAAGCTCATTGATTAAAATATTACAGACTGACAGCTGTCCAGGGATCCAGCCAAAAACACTGGAAAAAAAAAAAAAAAGCAGTGCTACAAATTGAAAAGGGAAGAAATCCAATTTGGTTTGATACTACACAAAAGTACCTCCAAAAAGGGAATGCTGTTGAATAGTCACATCAAGTACGGAGGGTCTTGATCTTGGTTATGCAGAGAAATGACTAAATAAATTTTTACCTGTAATTTGGAGAAAACAAAAAGCCCAAAACACAACAACCCTGGACATCAATATTAACAAAATTGTCAATATTATGAAGAAAGTAGTGATTGAGTCTTGCAAAAGGAAAGACTAAGCTAACACAAATACACATATTGAAAGTTTTCCAAAAGAAAACTCTTAATTTTTTTTATGCCAACTGTGCATATTAATTGGACAAAATCTTCACAAGTGCTATATCTCAAGATCCCTTACAATATTCCACATAATAGGGTATACTCCTAGAGTGAGTCATGTTTATCTGTAGTAAACTGATGAATGTATTTCCTTTTTTTCCTTTGCATCAAAAGAAAAATTTACTTGAAAATGTCACAGATTTATCCATACAATATTCCAAACACCAGCTTTCTTAGAGCTGGTGCCTGAAGTGCCACACAGCTGGGTCAGAACATCACCAAATCCACGTGGCCTGCCTCTGCAAAACCATCACAGAACAGGCAGGCAGGAAGCCTGGCCTGCTCCTTTTATTGATATCATCCCACTTCCACAGCAGCAACACAGTGGTTACCCAAAAGAAGGTCATTTTCAGCTCCTGCTTCAAAGTAACAGATATGAGCACAGGGCCTGACTGGAGCCAGAGCTGTCCTCATCGTCCCCGTGATGAGTAGAGAGGTAAAACAGCACAGTTACAGAATTAGTGCAGTCTTACACCCTCTTACGTTGCCTCACTGAATCACATTTCCATCTTCCTTTCCACTCCCTCCTCCATGCCCCCAGCTTCTCCCCCTTAGCCCACTCTCAGCATCCCTGTTCCAACATTGGGATCTTTTTACCAAGACCATGAACCCATCCACAGCAAGAGGGAACCCCAGAGGTTGGGATAATCCCAGCCCACCTCACATGCTGTGACAGCCGATGCTGCTCACATCCAAGGGTCTGAGGACATTTTTTTCCCCTGTCCAAAGTCATGGCTAATGACTGGCCAAGAGAAATCTTCTACTCCATATTTTGAAACCTCAGCAGGGCCCTAGATCTAAGCGTTAGTACAGTTGCTCTTTGTAGTGGTTTTCTGTCCCTCTGCTGTATCCCTGGAGGATGCTGTTTCAGCAAGAGATGCAAAGTGCAGTTGATTTCTCACAGCTGCTGACTTCAGCAAGTCTTCCCTCCCATTTCCTGCTACAGGACTGTAAGTTAGGAAGGGCTTTCTCTCAGGACTGTAGATTGGAAACACAGCATCGGGGTAACAATGATGCACGTGGTTTGAGGGACAGAATCCCTTCCAGGAAGGTAATTTACCTTTCAGGGTGATGAGCTGTAAGGTGGTGTATGATGCTGTAAGTATCATACTTATGATGGTGCATGAGCTGTATGATGCTGTAAGTGCATTCCAGTTTTAGCCTCATCCTGCTTTTCCCCTTTGGAAAAGAATTCCTCAACAGCAGCTAGCAGTATCATCAATGTCACCACAGCCACCACCTGGCTTCAACCCTTCTAAGTTTTCATCTCAAATGCCACATAGAAGCTTGTGAAAATTGTTTTGGGATGCAAGAGAAATGCACCTCTAAGTAAGTGGTTATTTACTACTGCCTGTAGGAAGCAGGAGAGACTGTGCCATAAAGTATCCAGAAATTAACCCGTGGTGTGCAAACGGCTGTGAAGGACCACGGCTGGCCCTGAGCTCTCCATGAAGCCCACAATTCATCACTTACCTTGTGACACTGACATATCTGGGCTCAGTGGACCTCTTCAATTCCTCTCTCTCTCCCAGCCAGAGGTACTCACAATGCAGGTTGGGAGCATGACATTCCTGTTTCTCAAGCTAAGCCACTGCAAACTGCTCCCAGGAGGATGCCTATTTATTACTGGCCCTGTGCCATGAAAGACTGACCTAATGAAGCAATTCTGAGCAGCTGAAGTTGGCAGTGCCTGTGGCCTGGACAATTAGAGGTGCATTTATTGGCAAAATATTTGTGCCCCAAAAGCTACCACATACAGGTCCCCTACGTTGATCATTCTGTAATGAGAAGATTTTTTTTTTTTCTGTACACATGTAAGTTTTGCATTTGAATCCTTTAAGGACAGAACACAATTGTACTTAAATGAACAAATCAGTAACACTTTAATTGAAGTCCTCTTTTAATTAGTAAGTTATAACTAGTGCTTCCTAATGTTTAAAGTATTTCCAGAATATAATGCATACCAAATAGAAAATATTGTGTACGCCAAAGTATCTCACTTTTACTCCTCTGATTCTTTCCTTGATCTTACTGTGAGTGTGGAAGTGAGATGGCCTAGAATGCCTCAAGTCTATTGGTCAAAAAAGAGCACTTCATCTGTTAAGTCATAAGGAAAATACTGAGATAAGGAAAATGCTAAACATCACCCAGCCAATGGTGCACTCAGCGCAATCAGTGCTGACCTCTTTCCTAAAATTAAGCACTTGCACATCTTCAGCAGATTTTGAAAATAAGGGGGAAACAGACTCTACCTCTTCATGCTCAGGGGAATGTTCAAGGGATATGAGATAAAAGGATAACTCCTTCTCCTTCAGGTACATTATAAAATCAAGAGAGGGCTCACAATGGATTTTTGTGTTACTGACAGAATATTTTTCTCAGAAACACACACACAAACACATCAGAAGTACACAGGTACAGAAAAGACCAATTACATGGAGCATCAGGTCAGACTAATTAGATGGACTTCCAGTGTTTTGGTCTCAAGCAAGGAAGAAGCATGATCAAGGTGCTCACCCAGTCAAGACAGATGAAGCAGTTGCTTTAAAATTATGCAGGCACATAATATTAAAAAAAGAAAAGTACCTATGGAGTTTAAATTATGCCAGACATAACTGAGAAGAGCTTTTGAAAACAGAAATTTTGGACTTAACTGCCTTACCTGCCCTACATCTGACTTCAGGCTCCTACATAAAGCAATTCCATGAAGTCACTAAAGTTACACCAGCGAGAAATTCAGCCATAAGTGACATGATTTTTGTCATGCAATTTACACCTTTTCTAGGTTCAAAATATCATTCCATTACCATTTTCAAGGCCATTTGAAATCTGTGTATCATCACAACACTATATATTGATCTTTTGAGAAGAAGGTCAGTATTTAAGAAACTTGATTCATAATGACTTAATATTAAGCAAATGGATTATTGATATATACATTTATGAGTAAATATATAACAGCTCCTCTGAGCAGTTAACTGTTTCCAAGAGTTAAGTCTATTTAAGTAGTAGATTCTGTGCAAGGGTTAACCTCTGCACATTTGTCTCTAAAGATATTAATAGTAAAGATGTTAATTCCCAAGGAAAACAATTTACATTCTGAAAGCAGGCTACACCTTTCCAAATCCTGGTAGGAACAGGCAGCCAACTTGCACATATAATTAAACTTCAAATTCCCCTGTAAATGGCAGCCAAAGTTCAATATATTTTTTCTGAGGCTGGTTGATGTAGGAAGATTTTCATGAGATGTTTTCTCCTCTATCAATTTAATGATGTAAACAGAGATAGATTAAACCTGCACACCTTTCAGGTTGATATACCTGACAGGAAAAAAAAAAAAATCTCACAGCTGGAATTCTTCCTGAAAACTCCAATAGATGACAAAGTAAAAGAGCAATCTTCTATAGACACTTAATGAAGACAGGCTTCAAGGGGTTTTCTATACCAGAGAGTACTTTACACCCCAAGAGGAGACAAGGCCAGTAGATTTCTGCAGCTGAGGATTGCAGTCACAGCAGAATAAGTAAAATAACAAAAAACATATTACTTGTTAAATCACTTACACTGGTTTTCCTTTGGATTCACAAGTCAAAATTATAGATTGTCCTTCTTCAGGCCATGAATTGGAAGAAATGATTTTAACTAAAGGTGTATCTAGGAAGAAAAAAATAGACAACTTGTTGATATACACAAAAAAGATTTATTATCTAAGAGTACATTCTTCTCTATTTACAACAGACTAAACCCCAGATTTAATTTACACTTGGAGACAGTTTCATATGGAGCCTTCTGCAATTTCCATTGTCTTCAGGAAGGCAATAAAAATGACCAATGTAACTAAACCAATAACTTTTTATATCCCTAGGAGACACAAATAGAAAGCATGTGTATACCAAGAGAAAACTACTTCTTATTTTTGTATTTGATGCAAATACTCCATATGACTATCCATAAGTCTGATATCTAACAACAAAATAAAGAAAAAAACCCATCTAGGATGAATAACAAGCACTCCATGCAATTGTTTGCCTATTTTCAGGCTGATATGATGGAATGCTGCTATTAGAGGAATGAATGCAACAGTGTACATTTGAATAAGAACCCTTTTGTTGTTGCAGAAGCTTGAAAGTCATAATAAGAAAGCTACAATGGGCTTTCAGATAAAATACCTTGTTACAGACATTTTACAGGATATTATTTCTGAAATGCAATAAAGCTGCCCCTAAACCATAACAATCTTAAACAGAATTTGCAAAGAGAATGTTTCAAATATCTGCAAAAAGCACTACAGAAGAATCTGAAATCTGTCCAATGCGATTGGATTAGTTTTATAGTTTTAATTGCAAAAAGATACACAATAGAGCTACTGTGAATTCATGCCAAATAAAGCATTTGAAGTAGGTATTTAACTTTTAAAATATTTGCCACCTGGCTTGTAAGAATATATTTTCATAGTCAACATATGACTTAGAATGCCACCTTTATAAAGAATAAAAAAAAGATGATAAATAAAGGACTGTAACACATTTTTTCCTTAGGAAAAGGAAAAACAAAGTTCGTTGTCACAGTGGAAAAAAAAATCAGACTGAATAGAAAAATATATATTTTTCTTCATGATTTCTTTGTCTGTAGCTTCCTAATACAAACTACTTTATCCTGCAAATCTAGGATACCTAAGTTTTGTCTCACTAAATTTGCAGTTGCTGTTTTCCTTAGCAGTGAGACCACTGATGTCCTGTTATTAAGTAAATGTGAAAGAGCATGACAATATGACCCCACAAAATCAAAAAAAAAAAAAAAAAAAAAAAGCTATGCAGTAACAATACAGCTTCTTCTTGAGATGCCAATAGTCCTGCTGAATCCTAAATGGCATCTGAACAATTAAAATGATGGAAAAAAAATCTGACTTTTGATTTTTTATTTTCACACACCACAGAGTAACAGCACAAGACAAGAAGAGGGAAAGGCTTAGTGCAGACTCTCTGTAATTTCACTGAAAGTATTTTCAGCATCATTCAGCTTTCCAGAGCAGCTACTCTAACCTTAGACCAGCAGCAAATCTGTTCCACAAGTTCATATTTTTAAGGACCCTGAAAACCATTATGCAGGTGACTAATCCTTTGGAGGCCAGGCTGGCATTTGCTTCATTTTTAGCACATGCTGAAGGCACTGACCTCAAGTGCCTTAATAAATCAGGGCATCAAGTACTTCTGTGATTTCAGTGCTGCTGTTGAAGATGAATAAATTACTCTCTTGACTATACATTGAACCAGAGGAGCAAATTAGTATCAGAGAGGAATACATGAAGAATTTAACTGAGGGAGGGAGACAACTAATGCGATGAGATCAAGAGGTTTCCAGAGAAATATGAAAAAGAGCAAAACTTTGATGGAAGTAATCCTGACAGCCACAGGTGAAGGAAGAAATTAAAGGGCCTTCTAGCTATTATTCCTGGCTTAAATATTTTAAAAACTTATCAGCATTTTATGCAATACTGTAAATGACCCAAATAAAATTGAAGGGAGTATTCCAGATAATTAAGCTTTCATCTGCATGGATCAATGCAGTGCTACTTGCCCCTACTTGAAGTTCCTATTTCTACTTTAATCCAGCAGGCAGCTCTCTGTTCTCCACACACTTCTAAATGGAGCTTACTAACACAGAAAGGTCTTATATTTATGTTTCACCCTCTAAGCCACAATGAAGAGGTGTAGGAAATACATTCCCTAGTGGTTTTCCCTGCTAGACTTAAACAGGATCTACTTGTTTCTCTAAAGCAGGAAACACAGGGTTTAATTCAATATATAATTTTTAAGTAAGACAAAAATGGAAAATTTTTGCATTTTGTTAATGATTCTTTTCCAAAAATTAGATATTCTATTTTGAGTGCTTTATTCTCATTATTACTATTTCTATTTTTTATTTTTAGGCCATGTTTGATTTTGGTCCAGAATTAAAGTGTACATTTAAAAAGAAAAAACTTTTAAGATAAACCTGCCCTCTATCTTCACATTCACATCAATAATTTAAATGAGAAGAAATCTTCAGGATAGTTGAATTGAATCAAAACTAACCTAAATATCTTATTTTTACAAAGATGATAGAACCCTGCTGACTGGTGCTTTTCCAAAACACAAGATGCTATTACAAAACACTACCTCCCACTGTGACTCTCATTTTGGAAGAACTTTAAAAGTATAAATGTACTCTATCAATACTGTGAGTTTTGACCTGTCACACTTAAAATATTAATCATAACAACTGGAACCTCACATGATCTCAAGCAAACATCAACATTACAAAACAGCCTAAAGAAAGAAAATGAAGAACTATCATACAGAAAGACATTGATTTCTTTTCAGATATGTTTATCAGCTTGTTATAAATAATGTAGATATGTCTAAAAAAATCTCCTTCTACAACCAGAAAAAAGGAATAGAGTCAAGAGTAATGTGGGTCAGATCTTTTCCTCCTCCTCTAAACTCAGTAGAAAAATAACAATGTGTACAAAGCTGAACTTACCTGAACTTTAATAACTTGCATAGTTTTTAGTATTTAGCCCAGCAATTTCATGACAATAAAATACCAGGGGCCAGTATTCAAAGCAAAATTCTTCTGAACAAGGGAGTGGTGACTACATTATCTTTCCAATATCTACAAATATGCCTTATCCTGAGTTCTAAGAAAATTATGGAGGAGATAAGTATTCCAAAAAGAATAAGATTTGGGAAAGTCCAGTTCTATAAAGAACCAGTGGTTTATGTGGGTGTAAGCACCACAGCAAGTTTTCTCAGTAAAAGAGACACACTGCTTTCAGTCCCCAGTGATTTTTTTTCAGTTACATCCATCTCCAGCAGCGAGAGCTTCTTTGGCCCTCCAGTCTTTAGTTTGAGTCATGAGGTAGTTATGAGCTGCAACTGGTTGCTACCACCAGCCTGAACTGAGGTTCAAACATGTCTTTACATATCTTCTACCCTCCATGAGCAGAATCTGCTAGTTTGTTTCTGGACATACCTGCTACAGATACGAATTATGACATGGGGCTTTTTTTTTTTGTGTAACCTTTCATGATTCACTAGACCAAAGGCAAAAGTTCCACTGAGTGATTCTGCTTCATCCATCTTTCTAGGATTTGGGCTCATCTCATCTCACAAGCCTGGGAAACCCATTCCAAAGCTTTGGGAAGATTTATCTATTTTTGATCAGGCTATGTCACCTTCAGCAACACACAAAATCAGTAAACATGTGGAAAATTGATACCAGCTTATACCAGTAAAAATCTGATCTGATACATGAAGAAATTAAACACTTCAACACTTGAATTTTGTTTTACTTTTAGTAGCAACTAATGGCAACATTCATACCTTGTGGAACTGCATAACTGACTGATTTAATCTCTTTGAAGCAATTTTCAAAATAAAGATGGTTCTCCTCAGTCACTAGACCTTTGCTCTTAAAAAGATCTATGCTTAAAGGTGTGTTTACTTTCATAATGTGCTTGTTGCTTTTACACTGCTTGAAATAAAATAGACTTCAGTATATATTTATATTATTTTACCACCAAGCCTTTATAAGGTTACATGCAGGATTCAATTCCTTCACATAAATTTACTCATATAAAGTAATCACATGAAAGCTGCTGGAAAAAATCCCTCATGATAAGTTATGTTATACTTCATGTGCAAACCCTCAACAAACACAGTGTAAAAATGGAAACCTGAATTCATAAAAGCAAACAAATTTGCTAGGATTGTAAAACAGGCCAACAACAGAATCAAACAATTAATCTCTACTAGTTTCTTAGTGCCATGATAGTAAAAATGGATTTTGGCCTGTTTTTTATACATATCTTCAAATGTCCTTGGTCCCATCAGTTCTCAGCAAAACCCTTCATGGAACTCACAGCTCTGGCTGGATCACTAAATCAAACTATAATCCTTTGCATCCTAAGGCATTAATAAGCAACAGGTGTGTATGAACAACCACATTAAAAATCATTTTGTGAGACAAAGTGGTAGCACTACCATGAGGTTATGATAGGAACACAGGTTATGATCCTGTTTTATCAAATAATCCCTCCCTAATGTAATCATCTTCAGTCAATGTAATTACAATCCCAGAAACAGAAAATAAGACCACCTTTCCTCTTGGGCAGATGTTAGGGTGGGTGGAGCCCATATATTTCATTGGCACTTTTAAGAAACAACAATTGGAAGCAGTAGATTATTCAGGAGTAGGAATATTCATGATCTTTTAGTCATGAGAATTCCAAGAGTGCTGAAAATGCATCTATGCAAAGAGCCATACAGCAGTCTTTCCTCCAGGTAATTTTAATATATGTATTACTTTAGCTGTAATATAAAATTCTTGCCACTAGATTTCTCTACACATTTTGTTCAAAGGTAAATCTCAGCCTCCATTGGTATTCCAGTGAAAGGAGGATTAACAGAAAAAACTTTAGTGGTTCTTCTTTGCAGAAATTTACATAGGGATATTGTATCAGATGTGCAGATCCAAGTCAGGGTTCCTAACTTGCATATTTTTCTGCAGAGTTATAGATTTTTTTAAAAAATAAATAAATGCAATAATACCCCAAATATCTTCCAATGTGGCTGAATCTTCAGAAAGCAGAACAGAACAAGTTCATCTTTTTTTCCCTTGCAAGGGTAGAATTACTAATCCCAAGGGTCCTGTGCTTCTGCAGTCTACATTTAAGAAGCCTGTTATACCTCCATGACTCAGGAAGCCACTTCTACACTCCCTCACTTAGACATAATTTGATTTTTGTGAGAAGTGCTAATCAATCCATCAAGATCAGTTATTAGACCTCATGCAGTGATTTATGAGTAAAAGAGGTTACTTACTCCACTGAGTACTGAAGTATTCACTCTATGTTGATGAGATCCATCAAAATAGTTATTTGGCAATAATTTAGAGATTAGAACATTCAGCCTTTTCATGGATGAAGGGTTTGGTCTGGTTCAGAGTGCAAGGACCTCCAATACAGTAGCAGAGGTCAGCCAGGAATGCCAAGGTCTCCCTTCCAGACAGATTTAAAACTAAGATTTCACTTTGAATCTGAAAAGGCTCTTTTCCCTACCTATTTCCTAGTTTGGATAAATCAGGATATTCTGACACACTAAAAACAAACAAAACTAGGTATTGGAAATTTTTTAGCCCAATACACATCATGAGTTAGAAATCCTCAAGCAATTCAGTACTGTGCAAATTGCCTCTATTTACATTCACTGCAAACATAACATGGAACATATCCTTCATTTAATACTTAGAAAAGTTTCCTAGAGCCAGATTAGGATATTTATGAAAAGAAAAACTCATAGAACTTTAAAAATCCTCGTCTTTTTCCTAGAAATGTGTCAATCTGTAGCATCTTTGGTACATTCATTCTTGAGCTTTACATGCAAAAAAGTTACTTAATTTTTTTTTAAATACTTTTTGATCTGGTGGCCTCAGAGTAGCTTTCTTATGTTTCAAAGATGACAACATTTTTGAATGTTTAAATAAGAATTTTTTAAAAATAAATTAAGTAAATGTAAACACAATGCCATAAGCAGATCTTAGATATTATACTAATACCAACACAAACTTAGGAAAACCCTGTCCAAACTGGTAACAAATATATATTCAGCTAGGGCAATTATATTTCCACACTTATTTCATACAAAGTGCAATAAATAAACTCGTTTATTGCATGAAGTCTGTGATTCCTATTTCCCAAAGTAAAATGGCATCACAGAAGATGTGGTTTCTTCCACATTTCAATTAAAATCTCCTGTAGTATTATCCATTTAAGGTCTCACATGCTATACAGTAATTTTGCCAAATGTTTGGATCTTTTTGTACATGTTTAGCATGATTTTCTCAAGATTAATGCAATCCAATAATTAATATTTAAAACCAAAATATTGTATTTACTGTTTAAGTAATAATCAATTCATAAAGTAGTATTTGTCTCAACTTTTAGTTTTGGATAGGTTGGTTCACATCATTTTAAGGAAATGGGTGATAGTGATGGACTAGTCAACCCAGAACACAGTGTCAAGCAGAAATCACATTTCTCTTGATTTCCTCTGTTTTTCCTTCACCAAAGAAAACATTTTTTTCTGGTTTGTAGAATATTTAAAGACCTGGCACAGAAAAAAATATCCCATTTGGTGACAGTAACATATAATGTTCAATATATACCAGGTGCATAGAGAAAGATAAATATTTTGCATTATTTTAGTTTGAGTCTTTGGGTTCAAAAGGAAAAATCCATTGGTCAGGTTATTTCCTGTATGCATGACACATATCAGTGTGATATATGCTGCCTACATCTCTTTTTCTTAAAACATGAGGGATTCTGTGCTTATTCTTGCTTTTTTTTACCACAATGTCCTACTTAGTCTTGAAAGTTCTAGTAAAAAAGGCTAAAGCTTGTGAAAACTGTAGACAAAAGGAGACACAGCTGGTCAAACATTTGCATGTGATGAACAAAATCTTAACAGCTCTACACAACATAGCACTACAACAACCATATTAAACCTCCAAAACAAGGTTCTTCTAACTGATTAGTTTCCATGCAGCCAAATTGTCAGGTGTCTATCTCAAAACCAGGGCAGAAACAATCTTGTCCTTAATTGTGTCATAAAGAATTGAAGGCAGCTCATTAATATCATTTGACCCCAAGCCTCTGCTGGAATACTTTGATTCTGATGCATCTTTCCTTTAAAAGTGGCTCTCTCTTTGTAGTTTGTGTTATAAATGTCTCTCGAGCTGCAGCAAGAAGCTGAGTTTGTTGGAATGAAACCTGTGATCCTTGCTGGACTTGCTGTTTGAGTGCAAATTATGTTAACAGCAAAAGGACAGACACAGGAAAGGTCCAGGGAGGGGCAAACACTTCACTGGCTGTGTTTGTCAGGGGAAGCAAGCGCTCACAATGCACCAGGATGTGCTACAAGTGTTACTTACCTTCCTCCTGCTAAAAGCACTGATACCACCTCCTTATTTCATCTTTTAGGATGATGAGTAGATGGTTTTAATTACCTTTTGTCACTAGAAATTTTCTCCTGCACTCAATGATTTAAAAAGCCTTAAAAGCACTGCTAGTAAGAAAAGGCTTTGTTTAACAACCTAGCTGAGCACTGGATTCAACAGTGTGGAATATGATGAAGGATCCATTCAGGAAGAAAGCTGTGCTTGTGTGGCAGAGCAGCTCTTCCCACTGTGATCACTGAGCATCCCATGGATGCCAGGTTTTACCTTGCTGGACCCTAAGCAACACAGGGAACATGTCTTATTAATTACCTGCCAGTTCAGGATACACTCTGCAGAGCTCCAGGCACCCCAGATAAAACACACAGACCTTTTCTGTGGTGTAACATCCACGTCATGGCTGCCAGGTCATCTGGCAAGGAAAGGGATAACCCCCACCTTCCTCCCATTACCCACTGACTATTTCCATAATACTCCAAGTTCTGAATTAAACACTTAACCTTGTGCAGCAGCACCTGCTGCCTGGATCTATAGTACTCAGATTTACCATGCTATTTTTAATAAATATATTTAACTTGTTGTTGTTTTTTGATTTGAACACAAACCACCATTTCCTCTTTGTACCAGATTGCAAGTTACTATAACTGGTTCATTACAACACATTTTTCTTCTCACAGGTTTAGCTAAATTATGAGCTACCAACAGCATGTCTTTACTTCATGGTTTTATTTTATGACTGCAAACCTTCTGAATACTGAAAAGCTTTCATAAATTTCTCAGATATTTTAGTGTGGCAGTGCACAACAACAGTTCTGGTGCTATCATTTTAAAAAATGTTATAAAAATCTAACAGTCTGATAATAAAAGATTATTGCTGCCTGGTAATAAATGGCTGCCAGATGATAAGATTTTAAAAGTTTTCCTGAGAGACTAATTCATTTATTGTCTACCCATTTTTGTCTGTTTTTCTTCAAAATGCATGTTTGTGAAATCTATTTATGTCACAGCCTTCTACATTTTTCATTGCGCTTTTTCTCTCTCTTATATCTTTGGAACCTTTCCATCATTTCCAGATGCAAAGATAAAATAAGCAGATACCTCTGAAAATGATGATATATCTACTTTCTAAATTAATTAGCACTGGAGTGAGCACAGGCAAGTTTCAAAAACTTTTTTTTTCCTTCAAAAACTATAAGATTATAATTTTCATACATGGATAGCAATTACAAAGCTCATTGAAAATTCTGTAGTCCTATATAATTTCACTCCTATTTCTAAAAATCGTAAGAAAAGAAGCTTAGGAAAGAAGAGACTTTAAAAGTAAATTCCAAGGACAAACCACTCCAGCATGCACAAAAAGAAGCATCAGATTGGATATCCTAAATGAGACGAGAAAGAGGAGAGAGGAGCACTTTAATCAGTTCTGAGCAAGTGCTCACCATTTTAATAGCTTTTACACTTACCAGCTGTGCATCCTACAGCTGTGAATCAGCATTTCCACAAATTTGGCTTATTTTGTAAATGGCAAGCAGCATGGCTTCTATCTGTGCACTGCTGCCTTGAATAAGCACTTAGGTGCAAATCTGCCTTGGTAACTTCACCAAAGTAGCCTGGCAGATGGAGGAAGTTTGATGCTCTGCTTCAGAAAAGAATGAATAACTCATTGCTTAAATGGATGAGAGAAAAAAATCAATATTATGTATCTGAAAATTATTCAATTAGTAATATTTGTGGGTGAGTCAATCTCGTTCAAGCAATTGTGCAATGGCATTTAATTTCAATAAAGGTATTCAACAACACTGTGAAATTAAGCCTTATGATAGTACATCAATACTTAGGTTTGACAGAAGTGAATACTTGGTACCATATCCAAATGGATATTCCAATGTCTTCTTTTTGTACTCCTTTAAAACTGCTTTACAGTTAAGCAGGACCAGAAACAGCATATGGTCCCTTTGTTACCTGAGATTCTTTGATGAATTCTGTTGTGTCATCCTTAATCTCATCTGGTTTATTTTAAAATTATGTTTGTTGTAGGAAAGAGTAATAACAGCTCGTAACAGAAGAGTGTAAATGCACTCTCCTGGATGCAAAACAAGAAAGTGGATGCCAATGTGGGGGAAAAGAAAGATTGATCAGTCAAATATTCCCTCCTGACACTCATATTACATGAATGCCTCAATTTGAGCACCAACCTGGCAGGAAACCATTAAGTTACTAATTCTGTGGGCATTGATTATGTGGTACTTTGTTAAAGATATCCATTGGACTTGTTTCAGCCCCTCACCTGCTGGTCATGCCAGGCTCCTTCCCCACAATTACTGAAACACAATAAAAGATTTGAAATGTGCTAGTACATAACATGTGGCTAGGGGTTTTGGGAGGGGAGAAAGGAAGCTGTAAGTACAACACCTAAGCTCCACAGTTCCCCTCTGCTCCATTTCAAATGTTTACAGCTTTACCCTGCCTTTGTCACATAATCTGTCCTTTGATCATTCTTACCTACTTTGTGCTTGGCCTTAACACAGGCAGAGATAAATGTGAGCACATCAGCAGCCCCTGCTGAATTAAGTGGAGGACAGAGTGACACTGTCACCCAGTTCTGTGTGCCACACATCTCCATGAGGACAGCACCAGACAACAGCCACTCCCCTTTACGAGGCTTTGCAGAATGGGTCACTAGTTTCTGAATTATGCATTAAGTCCCATTCACACATGAATGATATGGTAGAAACAATATTTTCTTTGCAAATCAGCTCTGTTTTCTCCAGTGAATCCAAGTGATGAAGCTTGGTTTTACAACTTGCAACTTGTTTAATTATTTTTGTCATGCAACTTTTTCAAAGTAACAGTAAAATCTGTTTCATTTAGCATCTCCATTGCCTTACACTGCACTCTCTCCAACTTATTTATGTTTTATCTCACTTTTGCTGTTAAGAGAAGGAAAAAAGGAAAAGACAAAGAAAAGTCTTCTGCCTAGACCACGTTATAAAAAAATGCTGAACTTTAAGAGAGCGCATGACCTTTCAGTGTAACTTTATCTTCTGCTTTCTCAGATTCTTTTGTTTAAAGCCTTCATTGTTCTGTTGTGTCTAACTTAAATTATCTTGAATATGGCTTAAGAACTGTAGCACATCCATAACTGTTAGAGAAGTTAAATGAGAACTCTGGATGGTCACCATTTCCAAATATCTCTTCAGTCTTTTCTCTGACATTCATATCAGATATTAGACACTATATAAGTTTAGTCTATATAAAAATAACTAAGCAGTAGCATCAGAAAATCAAAATTTGATTTGCTTCTTGAAAATATTCATCCCACCCACGTGAATGGCAAACTGCTCTTCCTTGGGAGGTTCTGGTAATGATCTCTAAATTAGTTTTTTTATCTTTTCCTCCAGACTGTCTCACCTGCTTGCTAGTCTTTCCTACTTTTAATATTATTAAACCCTCCCCCGCAAACTGCCTTTAAAGCCCTCTGAAGCCCTCTCTTAGTCACACAACACGCACATGGAATATCCTCCTGCCCACACCAGATTTCAAAGTTTTTATGCAGAGTAGACAAGCTACCCTGTGGATTTTCTATGTAAGATTTTACAGAGAAATAAATTAGACTATATTTCACTTGTAAACCATATTTGAACATAAACCTCCAGATGGTAAAGGTCAGGATTGTACATTAACCCTTTGAACTGGATATCCCCTTTGAAAGATGAAAGTTTGGCAGTAAATGGACTTACAAGTTTATGAATTATTTTGCATTTAAATAATGGATTTCTTATTTTCATCCATCATTAACCTAATTGATCTCATTTAAACATGTAAATTGTAGCAGTGAACTTTTCTGTTCACAGATATCATCCTTTACTGTGTACAGTAACTATCCTTTAAGTTTCAGTTGTTTCTAGTGTTCACCAGTATGAAAAGTTTAATAAATGTAACTGTACTAATTAACAAAGTGCTTACATAATTATTGAGCTATATAATTAACATTTTACTTAATTTTCATTCAATATGAAGAGATGTAGAGTGCTGAAACTGCAGCTTTTAAATTGCATTCTCATTATTACTGTTTTCATCTGCACCTTACATTGGTAAGTATAGAAACATCTCTCCTTTAAGGGAGATAGACCAGCAGCTGGTCCTCAAAGTATTGTATTGAGATATATTTATTTTCCATATTAACATTCACAGGAACAAAAAACTAAAACAAAACCCAAACCTGTTTGGGTTGGTTGAGTATCACAACATAGGTGAGTCTTGGGTGGGAATCTGAATGTGTAACAAGGATAAATTTATATGAGAGTCAACTGGAAGACACCAGAACTGTCTCCTTCTCAAGGTCACAGCATTCCAGCAGAACATCAGTGAAAGAGGAAATCAGGAACAGTGCTCAGAAGTTTGATCTCCTTTCAGATTCTGGGAACCATCTCTGAAAACATCCAGCTTTTCCTCATGAGCTTCTGTCCAGGAACCTGAACAGCTCACAGGTTTTCACTGAAAGTGAAGGACATCCCTGCTTGCTTAGGCTTACAGAGATCGTTTGTGATCAGCAGCTTTGTGAGAAACCAAGGTCCTGTCTACACATCAGACAGAAAATACAGCCCCCTCTTTCTTCTTAAGCTGGAACAAAAGGTGGCTTTAATCACTAAGATCAAGCATCAAATATTGGCCTCCTTCCACAAGTTCCAGAGGTCTCTGAGGTATCACAACTCTAAACCACTCAAATTATTCCACAATAAAATGGTTGTAGGAAGAGAGAAAATCATGCTAGTTTGAAAAAGAGAACTGCAAAGCCCTGGATGTGCAAATCTCAGGTGAGATTTTTGTTTTTTTGGTGACTCTAGGGAATTATGTGCCTGAAAAATCCAGGTCTTTTCAGTGTATCAGAAGTTACACGAAAATTGTGTGGTTAAACTCATTGGTTGAAGTCATCATCACACAGACATTTTCTCTCTTGGCAACATCAAAATACGTTTCAATTCTCAGAAGAATTGCAACTATTTTCATTCCTGATTCAACACACAGGCTATTTGTTTGAGTTAATCTAGTATTTTGGGGAAATGTTAAAAATAAAATCAAAGAAAAAGTGAAAAGCCTACGCTATGACACCTTATTATCCTAGTTAACATAGCATTTTCTGACTCTGGGGATGCATCTCTTGCCAGATTGTCCATACAAAGATTGTGGCAGTGAGTAATCACACCAAATGTTACCAGATTTTACTTCTAGCCAGTGTGTCTGTTGGGGTGCCACAGAGTATAATGAAGAGATGGTCGCAAGCAAATGAGAATGACCAACATCTCCGTTGACTGATTAGAAACCAAAGAGATGAGCATCAGTGAAAGAAATTTATTTTAAGTCTCAAATTTTCTTAACTTCAGAAAAACCTATCCTCTGCCTAGGGAGTAAAAGCTACTTCCAAACAAAAGGGAGATGTGCCCTTATTCCTAAAGCATAGTGTCACTTAACTCTGGGAAAGTCCTGGGAACACATACCACAAATCAAAAGGGGGAAAAAAAGCAAATCAGAGGAGATATGCCAAAGTGCAAAAGCAATATTGTTTTTTTAAGCACAAAATTGGGGGAAGCAACAAAAGTAAGTAAAGAGAAAGGAGCACATGAAGAGAAAATTAGAATCAGCTTGGAAAAGACAAATGGCCACACAGCTTAAAGAAAATGAATGTGTGACACATATTTTACTCATTTACAGTACAGAAGGACCATATGTAGAGCGCAGAGAAAAGTTTTCCTTTTCCCTCCTATTTTATCATGGCTAAGAAGTATCCCATTTCATGTGCTTCTGCATGGGCACACATCTGCCCTTTCTGAGCTACAAAAAGTCAGCAAGTCTGAGTAGAGACAGGCACCTTGAAGAGCCACTAACATATTTAACATGCAATAGTCATTAGAATTGAACATTAGGACTTAAGGAACACAGGGGTTTTTGTCTCTATATACTTTTCCAATGGGGATCTCTGAGTCTTTTAGACATTTATCACAGATACAGAGTCCAGCATCCAACTATGCAGGACTCTTTTCTTGCCTGTTTTTAGAGTGCTTTAGTTCATGTAGTGCTATATGAAGGTGCAGTGCCTTATATACTACAATTAATAATTTTTTATATATTCACACACATTTTTTACTCATTTTTGTTAAGAATGTGTATTTTGGAAACTGTGTTCCAACAAAAACATGAAAGCAGCCAAGCAGAAAAAGTGTGCCAAACCCTCCTAGCGAGCATCAGGGAATTCTTTGATGAAATTACTTTGCTTGCACCAGCAGAAATTCTGGACCCACCTTGCCATCAGGGAAGCCTCCATTTGCTGTTACAACAGGAGTGAGAGGGGCAGGGTGCTGTCAGACACACGTGCACACACAGACACCCCGTGTTCTACACGGCCGCACCAGCGCGTGGCTGATCCGATCTGCAGCCTGCTGCACTCCCAGGGCTTTCTTTACTTAATGCAGAATCAATACCTTTATTTCCAGGACAACAATTCCAACATTCTCATGGAATGGCTGCCTAATCTTAAAGTCAAGTCCAGGTGTTCATTGCAAAAGAATCTAATATCAGCTCACAAAAGAAGAAGTGTGCTTGTCCCACAAATATGTTGGAGTAGCATGTGGAAGCAAGTTAGCTGACGGCTATAGATTTGTCAGGCCGACAATTCACTGCACATCTGTGTCTGCCAATGTGGAATTTACTCAAAATTGCCTCTCTAGACACTTCTTTACATAACACATATTTAGCTTATTAGTGCTGTCATTTGGGAGTGTGGTCAGCTTTTGAGCAAAATCTCACTGAGTCCATTAGCACGGATCACATCGCAGCTGCCATTTTAGAAGCACGATGATTAGGTTTGAAGTTCAAATGATTTGATTTCACTTTAAGGCTTCAAAAGCAGCCTCTGGGGTAGATTTACACAATTAATTTTTACTGAGGTCTGCTGGGTAATTTACTGTAGTCAGAGAACCTTCACTAAGGTAAGGTAATTACCACTGGGTAATTTTATGGCACTCCATTCAGTAGGAAGCAACATGTTGGCTGTTTTCTGCTCAGATAAGACCTGGAAGGAAAAGAAGATGCTGCTTTTGGGAATCACAGCATGTCTGCAACACTGAGGAGGGATGAGGAGAATTCACTGACTTCCTAGACGTGAACCAGAAGTTGTACATGCCCTCAAAATGTCTTTTCAGGAGCGTGCATAAGGACTTAGACAATCTCTTAAAAATTGTACTGAGAGGCTTTCAAAATTGAAGTACCATACCCATCATTCTTTAATACAGGAACAAAGAATACATTCTTTGTTTAGTCTGAGCACAGAAGTAAACAATGAAATTAAGTATCCCTTTGAGATTTGTATTTATCACTTACAAGAAGCACTTGCTAATAATCAGTGGCAGCTGGGCTGACAAGCAAACTTCAGAGCAAAGCCAGAGGGGATACAAGTCTATTTTAGTTTGCTATTGACAGAAAGGGTCACAGGAAAAATAAACTCAGCAAGCAGTGTCATGCTACCACAAACCTCTGCTGGCCAAGCAGAAACTAAATTACAGCCCAACCTTTCAGCACAGCAGAAAGACTTGGGCAATTGGGCTGCCCTGCAGTGCACAGAGCACAACATACACATGAACAGGATTAAGCACAAGTGAGATATAACATAAATTACTGACAAATAAATCAAAAGATTGGAGGAGCTAATTATCCTGTAGTCTGGAGTGGGGGTATGCTATGCTTTCCCCTATTATTTTAATATTTTGAGCTTGCAAAATTAATCTGTGAAGCCCCGTAAAAACAAGGATTGACCACTCTCTCCTTCAAAATAATAATGCAGACAATCTCCACTGTGAGACTGAACTATAAGAAGGAAAGAAAAGCAGAGCGCAGCAGAAAGACTTAGGCACTATTTCTATCCCATATACATAAATATGAATAATAGAAAATAAAAAAAAAAAACTTTGAGTGTAAAAGTTTAGTCCTCAGCTTCATTTCATACACTGTAGCACTACTGGGAAAACTTATTTGATTTCTCTATCACAATAATAAAACATAAGATTTGTGTAAGGGGAAGATGAGGGAATAAACATATTCTATATCTGATGGCTTTCATTTCGTTGACTTCCTACTAAAGTTGATGATAAAAACAGCTGTGTGGACTCATAAGCACTTCTATCTACATCTCTCCATGGACTAATTACAAATATCTGTTTCATACAGTCCCAGCATCTAAGTCAGATTTAATTTTGTTCTATCTTTCACTAGGCATATTTCAAAACCTGTCATTTCATTTCATTATTTTGCTTTCTTTTTTCTCTACCTATCATCCACTGGATGCAAACACAAACCTGCACTTTCTACTGTTCTCTTTTATTTTCCTTTGCTTTTTGGTTTGTTTGTTTGTTTTGATGGAGCCACAAATTTTGTCCATTGTCAGGGGCCAGTTGCTTGAGACAAAGCAGGCTTTTCAAATTTCAAGCATAATTATACAGGGCAGAAATGCCTGGACAAGTTCTTATTGCCCTTTCCTTCTAACTGGTGATGATACACTGATAATTCATGAGGAGCATCCATGTTTTAACTTTTCAGATTTTAAGAAAGAGTTTAAAACTCAAGAGTGGTTCCAGTAAGGGATACCTCATCTTTGTACATTCATTCCCTGCCAAACTGATGCTCAGCTGTGCTGTTCTGTTTGACATTTTTGAGACTTGCTTATTATTCTCTCACAGTTGTCTGCTAATTTTATAGATCTCTGGGATACTAAGAGCATGTGGCAATGCCACACTAACCTGGTTGTGGTTTTGGAGCCTAGAGGTTGTCAGATTTACAAATTCTCCCGACTTTGAGGTCCCATAATTCATCAACTTTGCCAGCAATATTTTTGCCCTGCTGCAAGGTGGCATTGAGGATTTATGTTGGATCGGCTTCCACAGGGTCCTGTGAGCATGATTCTTGTTGATACAAACAGGATGACTTTTATATGTTTGAAATCTTATGGACTGACTGAAAAAAAAAACAGCTTCCACTGGCTACAGCAATATCCATGACAACGCTGAGCAGCACAAGGAGAATAAAATCAAGGAGCCCAATACCAGTGTAATGCACTCCATATGGAGTATTTGGGATTGCTCCAGTGAATAATTTCACACCTCTTTTTCCTTTAAGGCACTCTGATGAACCATATCATCAGTTCCTTGAATCTTCCCTTTTTGTAAAGTTTCCTTTCAAAATTTGATCAGCATTATGATTTCTGAGTATGCTGACCACAGAAATGTAGGCGACAAGGACAACAAAAGACTGATCTTAGTCTTCTTGTCACCAATGACAGAACACTTCTTTCTCCATACCTTTAAATGGTTCTTCCACTCTCTGCCCTAAACTTCAGCCTCTTTTGGCACATTTATTGCTTCTCTTTCTATGTATAATGACTCCATACCAGTGATAGAGAGTATTAAATTGATCGGTGGAAAATTAATGAAGCAAGCAGGAATGATAGAGAACAATTACTTGTGCATTACGGCTTTTGATAAGCTGGCAGTCTGAGGGGGCACTAACATAAAGCACACCAGTAATGGAAATGGCCAGTGCAGTCTGACCTTGTCAGAGAACTTCAGTGAGTCCAGAGAAGAGGGAGAAAGGCCTTGTTCAAAATTTGGAGAAACAAGCATTGAAGTTTGGAGACAAAATTTGGAGAACAAGCATTTAGCAAGGAAGTGCCTTGCTACAAGGGTGCAAACTGGAAGGGAACAACAAACATTCAGGAAGTTTTATATACAAGAGGCCACCAAAGGGCTTTTTTGCCTTATGAGGCTCATGCAAACCAGGGCCCTGCCTTTACTTTCAGGCACATTTCACTGCATTGCAGCCATTTGCAACTCTTTTTAGCTGTCCAATTTCTGCATCTAGCGTTCCATTAAATTTGGTTCATCTCCTGTGGTGCCAACATCTTGAGCAAGGCACTGAAGAAAGAGCAAAGAATTAGGAAGTGAAGACATGGGCAAGTTCAGTGGCTGATGGCTGTGCAATTTAGAATTCAAGGAAAGGAAGTTGTTAGGGATTCATGTCTCCAGCACAGATGCATTTGAATATATCAGGAGAGGTGTTTAACAGCCATTTGGTGAAGAAAGGCCCTGATCTCCCGCAGTAAAATGATGGCTAGAATGTTTCAGAAAACATTTTTAGCACATATGCTAATCCACATTCTCTTCATTTTCAGACTTTTTTTTGCAGATGGCATTTTTAGCAAAGTTGTCAGCTTCTGTGTACAGAGTGCTTTTGCCATTCCTGCATTTTACATGTGCTGCAAGTCTTAGATGCTTATAGAAATATCCCTGTTTATAGAAATATCCCTGTTTAGAAACAAGTTACATATGTCAGCAATCTTTGACATGGCTCCTCAGGAGCTGGTTGCAGTCACTGAACACTTGCCTGCTTAAGGGACAATTTTGTCTGCTTTACAACAGGTTGATTGTACCTGGTAAGAAAGAAATTCATGATAGTTCTTTTGCCTTCCCTTGGTCTTTTTTTGCAGATGCCTGCTGTTGCCAGCTGGGCAATGAGATGTACACACGTTCTCCGGAAAAAAAAAAAAAAAAAAAAAAAAGCCCAACTAAAAACAGCTGTACACTGAAAAATGGTGGATATAATACATGTGAATATGAAAATGTCAGTTTATGGTGTCTCTCACAGTTTATAAGAGACAAAACTCCACTGACTCAAAAGACAATCTGACTTCGGAGTAGGGCACACAGAAAACCAGATGAACTCAACTTTGGGACAATGCAGTGTGGAAAACATCATGTCCAGAAATGCTGTTTGACAGAAAAAAAATAGTCAATATATAAAGATGCAATACAACTGAAGTTTGGATTACCTAGATTAACAATTTGTGTGTGCCAGGCCTAAAAATAAATCTTAAAGACCTTTTCTTCCTGAGTCTGTGCTATTAACAATGCTAGTGAGTTTCTTTAGCAGGGTTCAGCATCATTGAGGCAATCTGCTACAAACTTTGTTTAATTATACCCTTGTTTCAATTTTCTAGAAACTCTTAAGGAAAACTGTGAATTAGGATGCTCCTGATGTTAAATAACCCATTTACATTGCTTCAATGATAACTAAAAAAGACAAAATAATTTTCTTTCCACTATTTCTCAAATAAAACCAAGAACTCAGTCCCATAGTGCTCTCAATGTTAAGCTTTCATGAAACTTTTTTGAGTCACTCCTGTAAAAATAAAATACAAAAACACATCCCACCAACCAAATACAAACCACAGAATTCAGCTAAAAGAAAGGTGCTATCTGCACAATACCAGAGAATTTTGCTCCAACAGACACTGAAACAAAACAAAACTACAAAAGCAAGCATGTATAATGTGTATTACTTACAGTGTATTTCTAGAACCTGCATTGCTATCTGAGGTGTAGAGTTTAGGGACTCATGATCTACTCTGCAACTTACAACTGCACCATCATCACTGCGATCTGCTAGGAAATCCAGCGTGCTGCTGACTGTGAACGTTTTACGAGTTGAATCTTCTTCTTTTACATATTTAACATCTGAAAGAAAGAATAAATAGTTAGTTATCTTTACAATACTTTTTGGAAAAAAGTAGTCTAGCATTAGACAGCTAAATTCTCTATCACAGTTGTTGGAAAAAAAACCCCACCTTTCATTGTTGGTCTCTTTAATATAAAAGTAATTAGACTGCAGCTATTCCTCAATTTGCTCTCATTGTCAGAATAGGAGATAATATTGAAAGAGAAAATTTTAAAACTGGTTCCACGATACTGCATTAAAACAGAAATTCCATTCATTATTACCTCTTGAATGTTTAGGTCCATATTAGATATAAATGTCCTCTGTAGGTCATCAGAAAATGATTGTGATCTTGTCCCACCCTCATCACCTTACATATTCACAGTGCCACTGAACATTAAATCTCCCAAGTTCATTCTTATAGCCTCTCACAGTAATGCCATACATGGATATTACTGAAGCCACTTGCACACAGTCAGATTCATCCTGTGCTTACTTTATTTATTCTGTTGTTTGGTTAGAATGATGCTAATTTACTGATAAAGCCAGGTATAGTCATCAATGGTAGTAGACAACTGTAAATAGGGCATGCCATAGTATTTACTGGAATATAGAAATAAGTCCCAAGAAGACCAGAAATAAGATTACTGCAGAAAACTTCACTCACTGCTTTTCACCATTCTAAATTGGCTTGATACATGATATTTGCAGATCCAGTTAAAAATCTTAGTTTTCAGCACAGACATTGCAGTGGAGGGAGTTTTCAGCTACGCTTAGGAAGCATCATCTCAGCTCAAGGTTAAGATTCACATTCAGAACATTTTGTTGTAAAAAATACATGCTAGATCAGAAATGAAGATCCAAAAGACTGAGCATTTGAGTTAAAACGTCTGAATGTATTAACTGGAACATGAGATCTTCTTACACATACTTTAGAATCGTTTCACTTGGTTCCCAACTACTTGTGATACATATTGATTTTAGTTTATTTCAGAAAAAATGGTAAGCTTGTTATATTGATTTATTGCAGTGAAAGCTTGAAAAGACATCTATAAATACTTAAACATATATATTAAATTACACTGAGATTTCATATGTCCTCTGTGCCCTAAAAAAAGGGAGAGGTTTCAGTTTTACAAATTATACTAAATCCCATTAGAGAACAGAATGACCTAAATAAAATTTCCATGAAATATCAATTTTAGAAAGCAAATCTTCAATGACTTAAGCTACATAGTTTTAGATTAAAAATACCTCTGACTTCAGAGAGGTGGTCTTTATCATTGTCTCCAGACAGACAAGGACACCGTGTAGTTATACAGTTTCCATTCCTCACTAGAAAAATAATTATTTCTTGCATACCAGAATTTTTCTGCCTGTTTGCTGCTAAGTTTTAAAAGATTTCAATTTCTGCCATGGTCACTATTAATATTTAGGGATTAGTAGGTAAGAGACATATTGACCAGAGCTAAAGCAAAGTTATTATAATCAAATAACAAATGTCTTCCCTAATATTTAAAGCAAACACATGTGATATTGTTCCCAGAGTTAGGTTTCCATATTTAATAATAGGCACCTATGTAGGTAACATTCTGCTTATAAGTAATGTGCACATCCCTTTGCTTACTGACTTTAGGTGGTGGACAGAAGGCTCCTGAAAACATCAACAACTTCAATTTTATAGAAAAATGGTGGATTTTTAATCCTTTAGAAAAACAAAAACAGGTAATTTCCTAAACTGATGTTGAGAAGTCCCTCTCTAGTTATTTATTGTGTGAAAGAGTTCAACTCAGAATTAACTTCCTCTGCAAAAAGGGCAGTGATAAGATTCTACAAACTGTTAGAATCCTCACCAACAGAATTTTTAGCTTGTCCTCCCTTACCAGCTGTATTTTCTCAGATGTTTCTTCATGGCAAATGAAGGTGTGATTGTAATACGTTCTGATTGAGTGCAAACCCAACTGGATCTAAGAATGGTGGAGATTGGGTACTGGGAACACACCATCACCCAGAGTATTTTACAGAATTTTTAAATATGACAGTTGTAGCCTACTGTTTCATTTGTTTTCTTGCTACTCCTCTCTCTCCCAAATATTCCCTTGAAGCAAAAGTTGAAAAGAAATCCATGACACAAGCATTTTGTGTGGGAAGCACTGTAATGGAAGAGGCTGAAGGGATACAGCTTTATAAAGGAGGACCTAGGGGTGTTAGGGCATGTTGAACATAAGTGCACAGAGTGCCCTTGCAGGGCTGAAAGCTAAAACCCACTGCCATGCATTAATAAAAATACACCCAGAAAGTCAGGGGAAGTGATCTTTCTCTCTTTGACACATGCATGGCTGCACTGAGAGTACCAGGCCCAGTTTTGGGCTTTGTACTAGAAAAAAAGTACTACAAACCTGTTGAAAGACACTGCGGTCAGTGGAGCTGTATAAGGACATCTTAAGAAAGTTGCTATTATCTAACCTGAAGAAGAGAAGACTAAAACCAGATCAAACTGTTGCTTTAAATTACATAAATTATGGCCATAGAGAAAAAAAGCCAGAATGCCCTCAGAGGTGTACAACAAAAGCTCATGGGCAACAATCACAAGTTACACCTAGACAAATCTGGATTATGTGTCATTAAATACCTACAAATAATGAAAATACTAAACAAGAGGGCTTTAGAATGCTGAAAAATCTAGCCCAGACAGAAATGTTGCTATGGAATCTCTGTCCTGGGAGACCTTTCAAACCTGAGTTAGAGAAGACCTTTAGCCACTTGATTTAACCTTGGAAGAGATGTTGGGCCAAATGAAACCTGGGGATCAGCTTCAGGCTCGCTTCCATGACTTTCAAACAGGTGCACATACAAATATGGCTGTATCAACTAATACAGGGTTATATCTCATAAGTGTAGATGTTTGATAGGGAAAATAATAAATGGAAATTATGGAATGTCCATCATCCATTACTATTTATAAAAGTGCATACCTATAACACATAGAAATGCTAATCTTTTAAAAAGACAGTTTTTCTGGTTTTACATGGCGGATAGAATTATTGTTTACATTTAAACTTAAGTTCTGACATGACTTAAGTTGGCCTTAATATGGCCTTATTATCAAAAAATTAAAAAATCATCTTTGCTTAAGAGGGTTCTCAAGACAATGATCAGTGCCTCTCTGAAATCTTTGTGTATAAATTAAAGTAATTTACTCAGATTATCTTAACCTTGCAACAATGGTTGCAACAAAATGAACTTATTTAGTTTTAAATTCTAGTCTACCTAGGAAAAGAAAAAAAAAAAAAGGAAATCCATTTAAAATATTCCTGAAGATGAAAAAAAATTCTTTATATAATTTTGTTGAAAGGGCAGATTTTGTTGGAAAATATAGGTAATTTCAAAATGAAAAATTTGCATTTAGCTTCTCTGGTATTTTTGTTCTTAATAACCTTCCAGAAAAGTCATCAGAATGCTAAACTGCAGATCCCTTTGTTAAGCTGGTGTATGTATGAGTGACAGAACAGTAAACTAAAAGGTGTGGCACCCAGTGCTTCACATTCAGTCTCCCTCATTACCACTTACTTTATCAAACACTATTCCCTTATCAGATGATGATTCCTTTTTTGAGTCATAGCAATGGAGCTACAATTTTAGAGTGGCTTTTTCCCCTTTGGTGCAACTCTGATCCCAGTGCATCATTTATATTCGTTTGCAGCATGTATAATACAGTGGAACACAATTGGATTTACTGGTGCTAGACAGATGAACTTCTAACCTTTAATGTCAGCTGCATTAGCATATCATTTCATATCTATTTTCTCAGATTTATCATTTCACCTTTTACACTGCACAAAGCTAATGTAACTTCTGCTGATGCCACTGCAGACTGGTTAGGTTATTTTATTTCTAACCTTTGAGAAATGGCAATGTGCTCTTCAGAAGACCTAGAAAACTGAACTGAAATGAATGTGCTCAGTACTTTCCTCCTATTTCTTGTTGTCAGGGTTTTTTTCCCCTTTACTGTTCTTTTTCATACTCCTTTTATACTCCTTTCTTCCCCATCCTGTTTTGGTTTTGTGTGTTTTTGTTTTTTTTTTTTAATCCTTTCAGGAACTCTTAAAAAAAATAATGAGTCAAATAGTTAAACAGTCAAATAAACAAATTGCTTGCTGCCTTCAATTACTTGTCAGCTGAAGGAAAGGCAAAGGTATTACATCAGATTTTAAACCATAATTTTTAAAATAACATATTTTCAAATTTCAAATACCATATTTTTAAATAACATATTTTCTATATGGCCTTGCGGTTAGGCCAACTGTATCAGTGTTTATTTTATAATATTGACACGGCTTGGAGTTATTTCCAATCTTAACATGCCTTTAATATGTATATTCATCCTGCCATCTTTTCTGGAGGACACAATCTATGCTATGCCATGTGTCTTAGCTGTGCTGTTTAATTCTTCTTTTTACTTGCTTTGGTTAGATGTTCTATTTCTTTCATCAATTTCCTCAAATTTCCCAGTACTGAAAAGAATTATTCTCTGTTTACTCATTTTCTATCCTAGTTATACATTTCAAATTATTCCAGTCTAAAATGCTTGTTCCTTTCAATACTATTCTCATTTTCATTAGAAATATAAGAACACCTCAAGAATGAACAGGATTCTTTAGGCAATCATCTACAATCTCCTTTATTCACCAATTTTATACCAGAGCTCTGCTTTTGCACATTGAACTTGGAAGAGAATAGGAAAGGAAGATAAATGGTTCTGTAATTAACTCTGTAACTTTGCTTGAGGCAGTTTATTGAGCTAATGAAATCCAAAATATTAGACAAGTTAGATAAATGAAGGGTGGTTTTTTGTTTGTTTTTGTTTTTTAAAGCTGAACGGAAAAGGTGGATTTTGAATCATTTGTTTATTTGGTCTTATAGCAGAATGAATAGAGATGACATGAATAAATACCAATACCTTATCCTTTTTATCCATCTACTTTATAATGGGCACCTCAGCTGCTTGGACCTGTGACAGCCTTCTGCATTAGGAATCTCTCTTCACTCACTCATTCACCAATGAGGATTTAAAGCAATTCTAGCATTTTTTAAGAATATGGAGCAGGAAACTAATGTCTAAGCAAAGAACATACCAAGTGAAAGAGAAGATGGAAAGGAAATAAACAGCTTTTTGTATGCAGCTCATTCCTAGCTTGCTGCATCCTTGAAGGCAAAGCCTTGCTGTCAGCTTTGGTTTTTGTGACTCAGTGGGTTTTCTGTAACAACATACTTTGTCCAACTCCCCCCAGCCCCTGAGAAGTTTTCCTGATCCCCTTTAAAGTCCATCTTTTCCCTCCTCCTGGCTGCAGACTGTCAGCATCCTTGCCTCAGCTGGAGATTCCGAGTTTCCCAGCTGAGATTCCCTCATTTGCTACATCCTGGCTCTTCCTCACCAGAGCAGGCTCCATAGCTCCCTTATGGGAAATGCATTCTCCTGTCTGCTCCAGATGGTTCTGCCTCACCTGGTCACATTTTTTAGGGGAGTGTAACCTAAATCTGGGAATAAACTAAATCAGACATACCCCATGCTGGAATGGCATAAGAGAGATGAAAAGGGAAAATATCAGGGATGAGTGGTCTGACTGTGATAATAATCCAGAAAACATTTCTATATGAAGCCTCACAGTTGAATTTATTATGCTGCACAGAGTTCTGAGCAATTCAAATCAGTTTTTACTATTTGAAAAAAATAATAAAAAGATAACCATCTTTATGTGACCACTGCAGTAAATTACAATCAATTCTTCATCTGTGTACTATCCCCTACTGATTTCATGACCCAATAGGAGCAATTTTGCAAACACAGATTTAAAAAAAAATAATTTTACAGAATAGATAGTTTTGACAATTGGACCAAATGACACAAAAATCCTTTTAAATACCTTTAACTTCTTTGTCGTTCTTGAACCATCTGATATCAGCTGCTGGCTTACTACCAGATGTCTTGCAAGTGAGCTGCATCCTCTCTCCCTCCATAACTGGTGAGGTAAATCCAGTGATTTGTGGCTTCTCAGGAACACCTAACAAGCAAACAAGCAAAATGTCTCTGATAGTGTCAGCTGCTGCCACGAATGCATGACCAACTTAAAGTTCACTTCTTAACATGCTCTAAATTCTGGAAACAGATAATTAATTCCTCATGCCTTGTGAGTTAAACTTTTTCCCTGTTGTAAATTATCCATCAATCTGATTGGTAGTTGATTCTAAATAAATAAAGAAAGCAGGAATTACCTAATTTTCTAGAGAAACAGATTGCATTTTAATAAATACCTTATCTCTGTATATTCTGCATGCAGGTCTAGTCTGACTTGTTACAATATTTAAACTGCTCAGCACAAACAGGATGACAAAGCACATTAGAAGCGCAGCTGTGAAAATTACACATTAAACTGGCAACAAAGCTGAACTGACCTAAGTTGAGAACAGATATTTACACCTAAATAATGAAGACTTTAATAAAGAAAGAAATGGGAAAAGGGAAGGTGAAAATAAATACTGGAATCACTTTATCTTCAGAGAAACAAAACCAAAATACCAAGAGGTATAATCACAGCTCCACCGACTGTGGAGAGTTCTCTGCTGTATACAAGTCCTTCAGAGCAGATCATATGATATGGACATACCATACACATAACATTCAATATGGAAATGGCTGGTTTTTAATGAACCATGGAAGAGATAAAAGTAAAACAAAAGAAACAAACAAACAAAAAACAAACTAAAAAAACTCCCAAAAAATAAAAAGAACAAAAAAGAAAACACAAAGAAAATTGGGAAAGTTTTGATCACTGCATGCCATGCATAAATCCATTTAACTTATGAAGACACAAGAATAGCTTACTTTAAAGTAATACTGATGACAGTAATTTAAAAATCTCCAAAAATATCAGTTATATCTTGCAGCTACACTGCTTTGGTGCATTCACATTTGTGGCAAGATAAAGGGCTCAGTCACAATAATTGATCCCGTGCCCTGTATTTAATAATTCAGTTTTTCTACATCTCTTTTACAAAATGACAGATTATGTACATAAAAGCAAAGCAGCATCACCTATTGCATAGTGTATCTCTTTAATAAACCTGGCCCTCTCTTTCAGGAGAGAAAATGGAGTCTACTACAATACTTTGACACTTAAATTTTCTAATTGAAAGCAGAGCAGTCAATAAAGACATTATTAGTACATAAAAAAATAGTTTATCTGATTAAAAGATGCAATACACTTCAGTGGCAAAGATCCCCTTGTCTGGGAGAAAATGTTTTAGGAGTTTAAAAGGTTCCTTTGAAATAGGAAATTACAAATACAAAATGAAAAAAGGCAGGAATCCTAAACTGTGCAGCTTTCTCTCTTGGAAGGTAAGTAATAATATTGGGAAAACTTCATGAAACTCTCCCCTAAAATGAAGGTAAAGCTTAAAGGACTGTTAAGGATCAAGCTACTTTTATTAATAAATATTGGCTAGATATTTTGGGGGTTTTCTTGTCTTTGTAACACCTTTCTATGTCTTTATGCCATTTAAAAGGTCAAACTGATGCACTGCTCAATTGTTTAGATCATGAAATGCCTCTCTACAGAAGGAAGATTAGGCACAGGCAGTTGCTATTCCAGAATATTTTGCTTTGAGTGGGTACTTTTTGTCCTTAATGGCAAAGTTGTGAAGATTTCTGTAAAATAGTCTCACAGGGACTGAAAGGGAGATGTATTTCATATCCTAAGTACAAAACCAATTCCCTGGCTGTATTAATGTGAATATTACTGCCACAGAGAATCTCTTACATTAGTTCTATTAAATTCAACTGTCTGCCCATCCACATATAAAAATGAAACAAAAAGAAAGAAAGAGTCATGTTCAGGGACAGAAAAAAGGAAAAAGAATAAAAATCAATCTCTAAAACCATATAAGCCTCTTAGGTTCGCAGGTGTGTTTTAGTGAACTATAGCAATTTTGGCTGATTGGGCTACTGACATTCATAGAATCATATAAAGCTTCAAGCAGAAACTTTATTTCCTGGGCATCTCTTGAAATCTATTGCTTTTCTATGTGCATCTATAACCTTTGGGGAAAACAGCAGAGCACTTAGAGGATAAAGCATAAAAGAAGCCGCAAACCCAGTGAAAATTTGCACTTTATAGACCCAAAAAAAAAAAAAAAAAGAGAAAGGAGAATGAACCAAAAAAATGCACAGCTAAGGAAAAATGATAAAGCTCTAAAGCCCGTTTTGATTTCATGCTTTCTGATTTTCTCCCCTTTGCCCTATCCAATAGATTGTCAGGAGATGAACACATGCACCTTCTGTGCACTGGTGGTGCTCGGGATGTAGAGGTTATGTCCATTTTATGGAGCACTCGTTCTGTGGTGTTTGTGTGCTCCCTAACTCATTATCCTGCCACGCTGCAAACACTAAGAGCCATGTTATTTTTCAGCCCAGCAATATGAAACAATAAACATCAGGGGAAACCAGATCAGACGTTTACATTTATCTTCTGCCAAGCCTTAGAAAAGTTCATTCTTATCATAATTTGCCAGAGCCTGAGGAGTTGAACACTTGCTTCTTTGTGCTCAGCTCAGTGTGTGCTTACCGAGGACGGTGAGGAAAGCCTTGGAAGTTTTGACAGGCATGGTGAACAGAGAGCAGGTGTACTGCCCTTCGTCCGACAGGGACACGTCGCTGACGCTGATGCTCAGCTCGTGCCACGACGCTCGCACCAGCTCAATTCTGTTGTCTCTCAGAGCTGAAAAACAACAAAAAAAATTGACATTACTGTTGGATCCAGCATGGGAACAAAGTGTGGTGTGTTGTATGAGAGACTCCATGAAGGCTCCTAGAGAAACCAGGCCCTAGAACACAGGGGTGTGGACACAATTGTCTATGCAGAGCAGTCTGTCTTCTCTGTGGAATAAAGTGGAAGAGTTGAGCAAGATTTTGAGGGGTGTATTGAGTGATTTTAAACATATATAAACTACAGGACTTGAGTTAACTCCAGCCTGCCTCTAAAAATCCCAACAATGACTTTGATTTCTAGCCCCTCACAGCTTTGTTCAGTGCCTAAAATAAATGCTTTCCAAAACCAGCCTGCTTTTACGTATTTACACATGTTGAAAATCCTGTATCTAGCCCTGTATAGTAAATTCTACTGATTTTTCCCATGTTCATTACTACTAATATTGAACTGGACTACCAGATTTCTAAAATTCTGTAAATAATTATTTATTTTTTGCCAATAGACTGAACGTTCCACTTATACATGCATATGTAGTACATTTAACAAGTTGAGGCAATTGAAAATAGTGGCTTTCCATTTTTGATTATGAATAAATATATTATCTCTTCTGTTTGCATGGAAGCAATGAGGGAGAAGAAGAATGTAGAGTTGTTTAAATTCAAAATGTCTCTTTAGCTAATGCTTTGAATTTAAAGTATTTTATAATCTATACTCAGATTAATCACCATTTTATATTGAAAAACTGACAAAACAGTCCCAAACATTCTATTTTTCTGCAGTAAAGTTGCTTCAGGAATCTGCATATATTATCCAAGCCTTTCCACAGCATAGGAATACTAATATCATAAGTGAGCAAACACTGTAATTCTCCTAAGCAAACACTAAAAAAGCCTCTGTAAGTCAGGAAGTTTAGATGTATACCTCTAGATTGAAATGTCTGGTCTGATAGTGTGTGAAACTTCAGTGAGTCTATTTTTGCAGAAAAGTGACTGACTCTGAAAGTCAAAAGTAAAATGGGACTACGATATTTATCGAGACAGTTACACCTGCACTTGTGAGAAGAACAAAGGTGTTCAAGTTCTTAATTCTGTTCTCTCTCACTTCTTTCTAAAGTCTCCAAAGACTCTTAGATTTGTCTAGTATACATCCTCTAATGACCAAAAAAAAAAAAAAAAAAAAAAGAGTTTTACAGTGGTTCTTTTGCTACCAAAATTGCTGTCCAGGTTGATCCAGGTAGATTTACACCAAAATAAGATAGAGCAAAGATTCAGTAAAAACCTCACTTGAATTTGTCTTCTTCTAAGGCTGCCATTTAGAATTTGCTCTCACCACAAAATTTCAGCTGAATTTGCTGATTATTTCAGGGTAGGCCAGCTAAACTCAGCTTCTTCTTCTGCAGGGTCTGAGGACTGAAAGGTGGCAGCTTAATCATGCCTAACATAAAGGCATGCCATGAACTTCTTCAAGGAACATCAAAGGGACTGGGGTTGTGTGTAATGGACACATCCCAAACAGAACTGAAATGTCATACGGCCAGCCACAACAAGAAAAAAAAAAACAACAATTATTTAGTTTATAATATCAAGTCTATTTGATTATAAAAGGAGAGCAACCTTAAAGGGAAAAAGCAAGCAAAGCAGAAGCCACAAAATGCAAAGCTGACAGAGCAGCAGGAAAACAAAAAAGCACAAAAACAAAGCATCTACCAACGCCAAACAGCAGCAAAGCTGATTATTGTGGCTTTAGCAGCCTAAACTCAACAGTGAAGCTGTTGCTATCTTTGACCAAGTAGATGGGGACTCAGAATTCCTTTCTCAGCTTGTCAATTCTAGTCAGATGCAAACGACCAGACATAAGAATTGTTGCTTATTTCAAATTACTGACCTTCCCAAAAAAAAGAAATGATTCAAGTTTTTCCAAATGGTTTGATCACCACACCTTTTTATATAATTTGTCAACGGGAGAAAAAATTGAAAAACAAAACAAACAGACCAAAACCAAAAAGCCTCTCAGCAGTCTACAATTTGGAAGTGGTGATTCTTTTTTTCCTCCCTGTCATCTGAAAGTATGTAAAAAAATAATCCACTTCAGCATCTTACATGGTATTTTTCTTTGTTATAATTTTCAGTTGTTACTGCCTTGTGATAAAGATTTTATGTATCTGTTGAAATATTTTCCTACCCATGGGACAAAGTGTAGAATTTCACGCCCTGAGAAGAACAGTAATGAATTCCACTAGAGCACAACTGGCCTACAGATGATGCCAAGAGCACATCATTTTGATCCTACAATTGAAATACAAACTGTTTCCATCAACTACATTTCTACTGCTCCCCTTCCTCACCTCTTCCCCTCCACACCTTTTTTAATCTTTGTAAAATATAAAAACCTGAGCTCAGTCAATTTTGTGGAAAGCTGGTAAAAACAACCACTGGTCAAGAGATGAGATCAGATGTTCCATGTTTCATTAAGGAGTGGATTTTTATTGAAAGAACTGCAAGAAAGTTTTGTAACAGAAATATCCACCCAGCCTTAGCAATAAATGCTGCAAAGAGCACCAACATAACACTCCTTTGCAGGAAAGCTGTTTGTCAAAAGCATTTTTGTAAGTGTTGGGTCTAAAAACAATTATCGCTTCCATCATTTTCAAACCTGAATATTTGTAAGTTTTCTGTCTACACAGATGACAGGCAAAGCAAATTTTACTGCTATGGCTTAGACAAAGTGAGCGCTTACACAGAGACTTTTTAGAATCTTATTTTTAAATTGTATTCCTGTTTCTATATCCTCATCTGTTAAGAAATACACCAGTTTCTCTTCATGAAACTGATAGCTGTGATGGATGCCAGAATTGGTTCGTTTCCATTTTCTGTCTTAGGTACATTTTGCTTAAAAGGGCGATGGAAACAACAGCAACAGTGGAGAAACCAGGGGCAATTCTAGCAACTCATGCTATCCAGGCACTCTGAGTGAGTGGAGCAGGGTCTTGCTCATGGCAGAAAACCTTGCCAAGGCTGGCTGATGAAGCAAAGCAGCCCACGGAGCCTGGACAGAAGGCAGCTACTGAAAGGTACCAAGTGGCAAGCAGCTCCACCACAGTAGTTCAAAAAAAGCTCCATAAAGGGAAATACAAAATGTTCTATCACATTTAATTAGCACTTTAACACAAAAAAAGTAGAACACTGCTCTTTTGGAAGCTTCTTAGAAACTCCTTTGTTTTTAACATTTCACTTTGTTAGAAGCCAAACAGACAATTCTGGCCTCTTCCTGGGGATTTTAACCTACATTGCTTAATCATTATCCTACCCATAGTTTGCATACCTACAGAGATACTAGAAAAATGATAAATAAACAGAATATTTATTTGACTCCTGGGAAATACACATATGCCAAAAGCAGTAACAGAGAATACCAGCACTGGCATCACTTTGCTGGATTCTCATGTTGCAAGCTGTTTGAAAAATACAAAATGCAACAAGAAATATAATTACATAGTAAATTCCAATATGCCCTAGGTACATTACTTCAGTTTTCTGTAATTCCCAGGCACATATGATGTAGTTAATTTGCAAGGCATGAAATAATTATGCATAAAACACTTGTTCCTAAGCAGACACACTTCATTTATTTTACCTGTCATTCTCTTTTCCTGTGGAAAAGATTTCCTTTCAGAATGTTCTCTGACACAGAAACAAACAACCTTGATAATTTGTATAGTTTAGGTAATTATGAGTAAGATATACAGTCACGTATTTCAGCTGCATTAATTAGCAATTATTGAGACTGATGACCATCATAATAATTTGGCCTCCTTGTTCACAATCAAACAAAGCTGCACTATACTTTCAGGAAAAGCATAATAATATAATGATCATATGTTACCAAAGAGAAATCCTGCAACAGGAATTATAACAAAGAGACAAAGGAACCTTAGAAATTTGCCAAAATGGAAGAAAAAAATTCACATTTCATACCATGAGGAAAAAGCAGTTGGACCTGTTAGATATAGTAGCCACAGAGCAGCATCTCTAATGCCATTTCATCTAAAATGACCATATCTTTGTAGTATTTTGAGTCATATATTTGAGGAATGGAGATAAAAACCCTAACAACAAAATCCCCAAATTCTCTAGAGTAATTTGCTGAATTTTGAGAATACCAACTTGACATATGCTGCCATCCTGGGATTCACTCAACAAAATTTTCTTCCTTATGTTGGAGCTCTTCCCTCTCTCATGGGAATAACATAACCATTATTTGGAGCCAGAGGATTTCTGATACTCTACAGGTCATGCTAAACTCCCAGAATTCTAGCATTTATGAAACTGCAACAATCACTCTGATTTTCAGATTACAATTTTCTGAATGCTGTACCACAATCTGAAAAAGATTTAAAGGGATTTAAGCTATGTTTCTGGATATACTTGAGAAGGCCTTTTTTCTTTGCTCCTAATGAATTCAATATACCAAGTTCCCCATAGGATGATCTACAGAAATTGCTTATAGTTGTGCCTCGACCACCACCAGCAGAGGAAGAAAAAAGAAAGACAGAACGGGAATAAATGGAACAAACCAACCTAGTATTGATATTCTGTGCCTTCTAAACATTCATATTTCCTTAAAAAAAAAGAAGGACTGATACACAGTTATTCTATTCATGCCTAACCTATCTACTCCATAATCACACAGTATCTGAATTCCTAAGACTTTAAAATTTCTCAGTTGTTTTTTCATGTGGAAAGAAAATCCATTTCCTCCCTCTTTCATTTCCAGTCATGCAAGCTGATTACCTTCATGCAAGCACACGAGGGTGGCAGTGTGAAATTTAGTAATCCCATGTTTTCTATTTCTACTTTGGCATGTGCTGAGGCTGTTTTTACCTCTCAGTGGAGGCAATTCTTACCTGTCCACAGCACTGCATTTGTGAAGTTATCACCTTTTTCCCCTGGGACAGAAGTCCTCAAACTGAGTCTACTTTCACAGGAAATGCTAATGGAAAAGGGAAAAGAATTAGGATTATCTATGCAACCTGTTAAATTGGCTGACATATGTACCATTGGTGTCCTTTAAAGGTGGTATCATTTATAGGTAAAATCAGTGGAAATCACATAAACTGAAGGTTGCAATACTGTGAAGGGATCTTTGGCTAATTGGCTGTGGAACAGTCCGATCAATTTGCAGATGCATGATGGCTTTTCCTCCATTAGGAAAATGCTTATTAACAGATGAGTTCAAACAGACATTGCAAACAGTGTCTTTCACAGTTTTCAGTCACTTGGATGCTGAGAATACTTCAATATCACTGAATTTGTAAATCCATTCATGTACTTAATAAATTTGGGGTATTACTGAGCTTAACATAAGGTACTAAGTAAAAGTTTAGAAATTGAAAAACTACGTAAGAATCCTTGGAGATAGGTTTTACTTTCAAAGTATTTGGTGATCAAACGGAAGAAATAATGGGATCAATAGAAATATACTTCTTCCACCTGGCTATCTTCTTTTTTATGGTGTGGCTTGCAGTCTTATAAGAAAAGACTAGACTTTTTTCAGCAGAGATACACTGCTGAAATATTTGACTATGTTATTTAAAGAACAATGTTCAACAACAAGCTGTTTCCTCCTTTTTAAATTTTTCAGAATTTTTGCATGTTGCATAATGCATCTGCCAAAGACATGCAGCAAACTCCTTTCATCAGGAGAGGTGCTGACAGCCTCACTAAGAGAGGCATCTACTCTGTGCTTGCCTTGAAAAGGCCAAAGCACTGGGGACTCAGAACCTGCCTGTACAGCCTTATCCATTATTTATCAGGGCGCACAGCCTTAGATGCTTACGAGGAAAACCCAAACAGAAAGGTAATTTCTTCAGTGAAACAACAACGATTCTCCATTTCCTGCAATCTGGATAAAATGAAAAAGAGTTTAAGGTGACTTACAAGGATTATGATCTCGAGCACAGCTGCTGAGCTGAGGTTTCACCAACTGTTGCCAAGTGACAAACGGAGGCCAGGATGACTACATGCCCTTCATGGATGGAATAAAGAAAACTTTCCTGCATGGCAGATTTTCTGCACTGAGCTACCTTTTCTCTCACAATCATGTTCTGTATTGGCTTCTTTTTCAGAGGACTTAAGAAAAATGAAGAAAAGGACTGCAGAAAAATGAAATTTTGCAACATGCAAAAAGAGAGGAAAAACTTGCCACCTAGGGTGTTTGTAATGCCTGTTTCTTGTATTAAAGAAGCAGTGATCTTATTTTCTTCTTGTCTTTTGAGAATCATAAGGATGATATTTATTGTCTGAGAAGGTCTGAGGCCTTACTCTCTTTCCCATAAGAAATTACAATTTCAAATCTTTGCAAAGCACACAGGCTTTGAACTTTAAAGATGCTTTACTGTTTTACTGTGTTAGAATAATATTTAACTGTATCTCCAAACAATAAAGCAAAAATCACATTAGTCAGGATGAAACATTGTCTTACAAGGTCTGTTCATCTGGTTCCTTGTTCAACAGGGAATTACAAGATTTCCTATTATCCTAATGCAACTGGACATGTACCACAGCACAGTAGCCTAGAAAATATTTAAAAACCATACTTCTCAAATATACAGCTGCAAAGCTTAAAACTGCAAAATGATCTGGCAAGGTTAGAGATAGACAGAATTAAAATAAATGAGATTCAATAGATAAAAGTAATTGGTAGTCTTATGTACCAAGTTGGAGATGAATGTTTTGAAAACAGTAATGCAGTAAAGGAGCCCTGAGGATTATAGAGGAAATTATTTAACTATATGTTCAAATGTAGCACCACTCTAAAAAGATGAATCCTATTCTGGGTTGTACTGATCCTTGCAATTATGGTAAAATAAAATGCTACAACATTCCAAAATAGCATACATCACACTGTGCCATATATTTTAAATTACAGACAGAAACAGTCTCTCAGTTGGGAAGAGAATTTCTGAAGGTCTACTGATGGACTACTGCTGCAAAAATAATACTAAGAAAAAATGAAAATAATACAATGGAGAGCTGTAATAAGTCCACATGTACCTAAGGAAAGAATAACAGAATTCAGAATTATTTTTTTTTTTATAGGCTTCTGGTTAAATGAGACTTCACTGTGAGTGGGAAATGTTAGATAATGACTTTATTGAAGTAGAAGGGAGAAATAAATACTAATCCTCTTGCAAGCCAAAACAAAGCTTCAGAGATTTCCAAGTCTGTCCTTCTGCCAAGATCAGACCAGGCAGTTTTTCCTCATGCTACTGATGTTGATACTAATCAGTGTGTGAAAGACTCCTGACCAAGGCAGAGTTAAGCTTATGTAGGTATTGAAAACTGTCTGGCCAAACAACACAGAGCTGTACCAAAGGCATCTATGTATTTTAAAAAAAACTTCAGTTCTATAATACTCTTTTTCCTTGTCAAGAGACTGCTCTTCACAGTCATTGCTGGTGACCTTCATGCACTGGCTTTAGTCAGCTTTGAATGAAAGGACTCCTAAAGGACAGGGGGCACACAATAACTCAGACTTTACACTTTTAGCACTGCTGCACAACCAGGTTCTATTCCAGCCTGCCCAAATGCAATGCATTTTTTTTGTGTGTCTCCAGCTGACCATGCCTCAAGGAAGCTGAATTTCCCTGACTTTGCAGATGGTGACATTACAGTTCTGCCCATTCACTAGCTAAGCTTAATGATCCCATGGCACTGGAAAGTTTTTTAGTGGCATGAATGAGTGTTACTCATAGTAGAGTCATGTTTACGGTTCTGCTTCATATTCCTTGGAAAGTCAGAGTCTTCTAATTTTTAAACATTGCAGTCCTGTTCAAACATATTATTTTAGCAGAAGATGGAGAGAATGGAGAGACTTTCTCACTTTTTGATGCTCTAAAAGAGGTTTTACTCTACCTGAGAACATAAGATGCCCCTGTTCTTCCTGCACTTATTGATCAGGTAGATACAGGAATGAACATCATCCCTCCTGTAGCAGATGGCTATTTTGGCTACAGATGCCAACACAGGAATGCTCATTCTTCCTAACTACATTAAGCACTCAGGCTCCCTAAACTCCTGCTGCAGCCAGTGGAGCAAGTCATCTTCCTCCAGTGGCCAGTTAAGAACACATCACTGCCTTGAAAATATCACAGACCCTGGACAAAACAGCCAAGAAATCATCAATGATTGATGAATGTATCTGCAATCAACCTAGCAATTGATCCCAGTACCAAGGAGGAGTATACTAATGTATACATCAATACTGAAGATATTAGTGCTGTTAGGGATGACTCACATGTCTCACTAGGAGGGAAGTGAAATATGGAACAAAGTATCAGGAGAGATCCAAAATGAGTCTAGTGCAATTCCAGAGAGGATTCCAGAAAGCTCTTTGATGGCTGCAACATCTTTTATGATAGAGCCCTTAAAGTTTTATGATGCCTCTCACACAGCTGAGCAGCAGAAAATCTATCTCTCCAACACAAGAACACAGATGCTCTCTCTTTTTGGGATTTGTCTTAGTTTTCCACATGCAGATGTGCTGTGAAGGAACCTGTTAGTGAAAAATGGTGTCAGAAACACATTACAAGTTGAGGCTAAGAGACTTAGGATTGTTTAGTAAGAAGATTAGAGAATCCTGGAGTTAATTCAAAAGAAAAAAAAATTGCCAGCAGATCGAGATTTCTAATTTTCATCATTGTTCCTTTTCTTTGAAATCTTTCCTGATCACACACATAAGTGGATCTTGCCAATCTTTGGAATATACTGTCCTTCACTCCAGTTTTTAATCCATCTAGTCTCGTCCTCTTCTCCTCATCAATCTTTAATTGATAAAAAAACCTCTATTGTCATCTATATTAATTTTTTCCTATTTTCTGTAGTAAATAATTTTATTTCCTCTCTGTGCTAGAAAGGTTCTCTGTAAGAATGAGTCCACTGGAGAAAAAAATTAAAAAATGGTCCAAACCAATTACATACAGAAAATACATCAGGAATACTGATCAGCAACTCTTTAAAAGTGAAGAGTACATCAAATTAACTTATTACTTTATATTTCCAAATATAAACTCCCAAGTACATTTTATCTGTTGCAGAAGTTCAAAAATGCAGCAATTGTAAATTTAAATTACTTTACACTTATCAGCATCCTGAGCTGTATTAGGAAGAGCATTGCCATAGCAGGTCCACGCAGAGGAACCCTGCAGTCTCCTCAGCACTGGAGAGATCACAGCTCAAGTGTGGTGGCAATGCTGAGCTCACCCAGTGGAACAGAGCCAGGTCCTACTGGAGTAGGGCCAAAAAAGAAACATCAATCATTTTGGTGGGACCTGAGTGCCATCCAAGCTTCTCCATCACTCCCCTCCTCAACTGGACAGAGGAGAGAAAATATAATGAAAGGCTCATGGATCAGGATAAGGACAGGGAGAGATTGCGCAACAGTTACTGTCATGGACAAAACAGACTTGGCAAAATTAATTTATTACCAATCAAATCAG
>JAHXMQ010012338.1:1655678-1666097 GCA_020466415.1 Ammodramus savannarum pratensis | reverse complement strand
ACTGTTTTCAATAGACAAACCTCAGCTAAGGTTCTCCTTTATTTCATCCATAAATGATACAATTAAAGGCAGGTACTGGGCACCAGTCATCAATGTACAGTGCTGAAACCTAAAGAGATTCCACAGCAGTTATACATAAGGAACTTTCCAAAACAAAGCCTTAATAAAATAAAAGTCTAAGAGTCCTTGTTAGTTGTAATATTAGTACCAATAATGTTTGAATATATGAGTTATGACAAAGTTCTGCATAGACCAGATGGAGTGCAGAAGATGCTTCTTTTTCTAATTTCTATTTTGCTGTACAGGAACAAAAAGGGTGACATTTCTATGGCTGAAGTTAAAAACACCTCTCCTCTGAAAAATGGATTCTGGTAACATCAACAATATACAATCCATACAGGGTATGTGTATCAACTGAGAGGAAAAAAATGAGGAAAACAATTGTTAAGACAAACAGCAGACTAAACTAAACCTGACAGGCTTGAGTGATGACATAATACCCTCTTACTCTGTGATGGTGACACAAAAATGCCAAAGGACACCAAGCTGTCAGTCTTGTTGTTTGTCTTCTAAAAGGAGGTTGGAGACTGACAGAACAGACACAGGGACAGTCTTAGGCATTCAGTTTGCACTCTGAAAAGTGTATTGATGGATTTAGGGGTGGCTTATTTTTTATTGCCTTTTTCTGCATTACCTTTGTGAGCTCCCACAAACTTTTGACATAACTTTCTTTTTAAGCTATCATTGCTTTTTCAAATGCAGTAGTTATATTTGCTGATATTGCAATGCCATAGTAATTAGGTATCAGCTTCTGGACAATTGTCCCACTTAGTTGAAAACAAAACTAAGTTTTGCATAGTCCCTTAGGTAGCATCATGGTGAATAATGGAATATTATAAAACAATTCTATTTTTAGCAGTCTCAGAAAACAAAGCCTAAATGCATCCTGCCACATCAGCTCCTAACTACTAAAAATGGTAAGTGACACAGGTCTCTGTAGAGCACAACACCAAAGCAGCACCATTTAATTTTAGCACATAAATCTTGTAAGACAGGTAAAACTACAAAGAGAGGAACAAGGGACAATCTACACAGTGAATTGTTGGTGAAAAAAGTGACTTTTCTGGTTATTGCCCCATTTACTTAGTAAGAAGCAACTTGTGGAAAATACTCTGAGATGAACCAAGTATTTTTCAGAGTTCTGCAGAGCAACTTAAGGGGGAAGTAACTCTCTGTTATTAAAAAGACAAGAGACAGCATTTGCAAAATTTTCCCACACAAGAATACAATGCCAGTGAAACTCAAATCACTCTTCTTTATTACTCAAGAACATCACACAATTGAAGGGGGGACTCTATAAGGCCACAGTGCCTTACAATTCATTCCTTTCACTGGAGGGGTTGCACAGAGCTATACTAGCAAGGTTCACCTTTAAGACTTGCAAGAGATTTTTTTCTTTTCTAAAAGCAAATACCCAGGACCTTTAATTTCTGATTCATCCACCTTTCATGTAGAACTAACACTGAGAGGCACAATCCTGAGGAGTGAGCAATCTATTTCCCACTGAGGCTGGCATGCCTCCTGAGAAACACTGAACTGCTTCTACTTTGGTTCCTGGTCTGTGGTTTGACCTTGTCTGGAGTCATTTTTACCTCACTGAGTCCATGATTTCTAAGCCCATGCAGTCACAGTGACTTTTCCTTCTATCTACACATTTGCTGTAAAATGTTATTAGGGAAAAGGTAAGGGAACCAAGAAAGGTGGAGGGAGATTCAGCTCTCATTCCAGAGTGAGCTGGAAAACATTGCTTTGTTGACACAGAAACACAAATTGGCTGAGTGTTGACAGCCCTGTTCATCTCCCGGTTGCTGAGTGCTGGGGCAGCAGCAACAAGAACAGGAACAAAGTGCTTGTCTGGAATAGCTGAACTGAAAAGACATTTGAAAATCCCTTTAAGTCCCACTGCTTTGTGTCCATGTGCTTGCTGGGCATTTGAGATGGATTCTATTCCACTCTCCTCACTGACTACAAACCAGTGCATCCTCCTCTCCCTTATTTCAGTGATTTTGACTGATAATGTTCTTATTTTACAACCTCCAACAAAACATTTTGCTTTAAGGTTATGCTTTAGCACTATACTTAACACTGGTCAATGTAAGCAGAACAATTCATAAAGTGAAGGACAATCACAAAACTCCCCTCTATTTCCTGCACTGCATCACAGTGCAGTTATAAATATTTTAATGAGATGTGTCAGTGTGCACCATTGTGCTACAGGCACATTATTGCAGCTGTTGAAGTTATTTCTCTCTGGCATCACAACACAGTACCTGAAAACCCCAAAGCTCAGAAATGCACACCCCATCATGTCTTATTACTTCAGTAATGCAGGAAAACTGTCTAGCCACTGAACCTGGCAGCAGGTAACTCCTCCTCCACATCTTATTCCTGCTTACATGTTTCTGGTGACAACAGAGGTTTTTACTGTGATTTTAGGTGCAGGAATCAGCCAAAGTTTCAGCCACCTTGTGTTGCTTAGGACAAGGCAAGAGGAAAATATGTGAATAAAATACCCAGGTGCAACAAAGGGGTTTTTAATTTACTGAAGTGTGCATTAGCTGAACTGCTTCTTCCTACTGTAGCATAGTCATTAACCTTCTTAAAAGATCAGCAGCTCTTACAAGCACATCCCCAGAAATTTAATGGAGAGACTTCTGCCTTTTAATATAAAGATTTATCCTTATTTTGTCTGCTTTTTTTTTTAATATAAATGCGTACTTATTATTTTTAATAGTATACCAAAGAACTTCCTGATAACAAATTTCAGTCTCCTTTTTTTCCAACAGAAACATGATGCACTATTATTCAAACATACAGCCAACAAAACTGTTCACTTCTTTTCTACTTTTCGGTCTGTGCCACACTCCACAGTGAAACTTAGGAACAATTAAATTAATGCATTTAAACAAACCTGTGGTTTCAAGGGCATCCTTAAAATATTGCAGGAGAGCCTGAAAGCATGATGTCCTTTACACTCTGATGTCAGCCTCCTGTCAAAGCTGCTTTATTCTGACTATGAAAGAATGTGATCTTGACCAAAATAACAATGAATGGAATCACTCAGTCAGAACTACTCAGATGTAATTCCTGCTCCAACACATTGCTCATCATAAACATTCTCAGATGACATTGTATCAGTTAAGTTCCTAGCTAAAAATTTTCAGTACTTTGCTAAAGTAACAATAACAACTTTTACAATATCAAATGGAAATTACACTCACAGCCACATGCAACATATAAACAAACACATATAAACAAACACTGGTACTGGTAAGGAAAGAGCTCTAAACCGGTCTAAAAGGCTTTGAGAAAAATGAGGCATGAACAAAATGCCTTAGAGGTAGGAATTGAATTCTCTTATCTCAAAATGTATGCCAGTTTCTAAACACTTTGATAAACCTGGATTATACCTTCTGCTCCTATTTCAGAAAAGCAGATGATGTTTACTAGCAGCCCCAGAGATACTGGGTCCATTAATAGAAAAAAAGTGTAAAGAGCTAAAGAAAACACGATTTACTGTTATAACCAGAAAGATAAGTGACATTCTGTTCCTGGGAGAGAATACATAACATAAGGCTCATGGGTCAGGATAAGGGCAGGGAGAAATGACTCAGCATTTACCATCATGGGCAAAACAGGCTTGACTTGGGGAAATTAATTTTACTGCCAATCAAATCATCTGAGAATTCATTTCAAATCAAGTAAATTAGAAACAGCAGACTCAAAATAGGAGAAAAAAATCATAGCATCACAACTATCTCAGTGCTCTGCAACTTATTATCTCACAGGGTAAGCCCCACACTAATTAAAAAAAAAACAAATCAACCAAACAAAACTCATCATAATTTAGGATATTTTAAGGACTGGTAGAATCATATTTTTTCAAATAAAAATTAAATAAATTTCTAACAAAAATTGGGAGCCATTTCCACAGCCTGGAGCTCCTTGGGGAAAATCTGGACAACTATATTCCATTTTTCCATGGCCTGTACCTAAATATAACCTCAAACTGCAATTGCCACAGATGTGCATGGCATTGTTGAACCAGAACAACTCTCTGGACCAGCCATTCTCTGCTCCTCAGCCACACAAGCAACATCTTGTATATGCAGAGAAGAGTTTCCTTCTTTGTTTGGGCATACCTGGCATCTGACATGCTCAATAGGATGAGAGGGAAGCACTTTTAAAGCAGTTTATTTATTGTCTTTGTTACCTGGCTAAAGCAGGTACCACCTCAGGGTCCCCTGTGGATGCACAGGAACACCGCACACTGCCAGTGTGGAATGTCACTGGACACAGCAGAGTGCCACTGCATGGGGCTGGGCTAAAAGAGTCCCCTGAAAGACTAAGCTGTCACCACTATCAGGCTAAGCTGTACACAGAAGTGAAGGGGAAACAGATTGTGTAATACACAATAAAAATGTGTTTCTGCACACAAATGCACTTCTTGGTGGTTGTGGCTTGAGTTAATGACCTTTGGAAGAGCCTCAAAGTAAGGTGCAACAAAGAATGCATCAGATATAGGAAGGAACAATGCAGTACAGTCCCCACCAAAGCTGGTTCTGCAGTGAAAAATGCAGTGCCACAGGAGGAATATCAGAGCCACATGCCACTAATGCTGGTGCAGAGGGATCTGACACCAGTCCAGCTGCACCAGCTGAATTCAGCAACAGCAATGCAAGCACAGTGATGTGGTTGAACCACAACAAGTACCTGTGCTGGCATTTCTGCACAGTCCTGCCCTTGGCTGCCTATCTCAGCTGGTTTCTCTGCCTCCTGACTGACATACAGATATTTTTCAAGGCTCTTTGCAAGGCTTTTCTTTCACTAACACAGCAATGTTGTAACTCACTGTGGGAAATTTCCAAGATTTTTTCCTATTTACTGAGTTGAATCTGTTTTTACTGGCACATTGATTGCTGAAAAAAACCCCACAAGACAGAGAACTGTTTTATTCTTGTAACTAATTATGTGTAACCTTCATGTTAAGGAAACCTTTTATTTTTCAGATACTGTAGTATGCCATTACAAAGTGGATTATAATTGTCCAGCAGGATTAGCAAGAGTGCATCAGAATTCACAGTAACAATTTACAGGACCATTAATTGCCTAAATATTTGATCAGTCTCCATCATTCATCTATTGCAATATTTATTTTAGATTTAAGTAGTTTTCTTATGCTCGTTATATCAGTAAATCATATTGGGAATAGTTCTTCAAATAAGTTTTTACAGCATAGAATAAAAAGTGACTCTTATGTCTATAACCAGAAAGATAAAGCAGAAATTATTTTCCATTTTTCATTGCAAGGTGATGTTTTTGCTAATCACACCACCTGAGCCAATGCACCATAAAAGATCGTTTGACACAGAGAATATACATCACAGATAAGCTTAATTACTTTGCAAAGGGGAAAGAAAACTGCTCTGTGGAATAGCAGACAGGTCTCATATTGACCTGACATGAGCACAGCTGATTGCTACTGTTCTGCAGCTCAGATATGGTTGTATTTTACAAGACCTGCCAGGCACAGGCAAGTTATCCCCTGTAGCAGTGCCAGAACTAGTGTTCTTTTCACTTTTTACTCCACACTACTGAATCTGGGTTCTAGGGGGGTTCTAGAGGGCTCAGACCAAGCTCTCTTCAACATCTTCATTAATGTCCTGGAGGCAGGACACACAGGAATATAAGTTTGCTTACAATTCTAAATTGGAAGGAGCCGTCAACTCTCTTGAGGGCAGAGAGACCTTAAGTAATTAGAGATGAGTGATCACCAACTGCATGAAGATTTACAAGGGCAAGTGCCAGACTGTGCACCTGGGACAGGACAGCCCTTGTTGTGTTCATGGCCTGGGGAATGAGGGGCTGGAGAGCAGTGCCATGGAAAGGGCCATGGGGGCCCTGGTTGGTGCCAAATCTGAGTCAGCAGTGCCCTGGCAGCCAGGAGGGACATCCCTGCCCTGGGGACACCAGGCCCAGCATCACCGGCTGAGCAAGGGAGGGGATTGTCCTGCTCTGCTCTGGGGCAGCCCCGCCTCCAGCCCTGGGGGAGTTTTGGATGCCACAATATAAAAAAGACATGAAGGTGTTGGAGAGTGTCCAAAGGAGGCCATGGGGATGGTGAAGGGACTGGAGGGGAAGCCTTATGAGGAATGGCTGAGAGCACTTGGTCTGTTCAGCCTGGAGGAGACTGAGGGGAGACCTCACTGTGGTCTTCAACACCCTCATGAGGGGAAGCAGAGGGGCAGGCACCGCTCTCTTCACTCTGTGACCAGTGGCAGGAAACAGCATGAAACTGAGTCAGGGGATGCTTAGGTAGGAAATCAGGAAAAGGTTGTTGAACCAGGGATGTGGTGACAGCATCAGCCTGTTTGACTTCAGAGAACACTTGCACAATGCTGCTGAGAGCACATGGTGTGACTTTTGGGGTATCTCTGCAAGGCCAGGAGCTGGACTGGATGACCCTGATAGGTCCCTTCCAACTCAACATTTTCTATTATTCTATGACCTGATGGGAGACCAAGATCACTGAGAGTCCTCTAAAACTGACACTAAACATTTCCAACTAAACACTCTTCCAATCAAAGACAATCTGTCACCATTATTCACATCAAGAAGCATCTTAATCAGCAGGAAGCCCTGCTGCAATCAATTACCAGGCAATTCCTGCCTGTGGCAGCCTTTGGTCCCAGTATGTCACAGTTTGACTGGGAGGGACACCTTCACTCACCTCCTGCTCCCAATGGGAGAATTTCAGCATAACACATATCCTCAAGGACTCCCAGCTCAAGCAGCAGATCCTTGGGCATATTAGCCCCATGGCAGGTAGCTTTGTGCAGGATTTTTGGATCCTAGGGTAGCCTAACTCACAGAGAAGCAGAGACAGGACATGTTTACTTAGAAATTACATTTATGGGAGCCTATATAGGTATTCATTTAACTGCTGGGATTGTTTTCTCCTTTTTTGAGCCAAATGGAAGGGAAAAGAACATTGAGAGGGCTGCAGCATTTTTACTGAGGCTGGGATAAGGGCATAGTTTTAATGAATTATCATTAGATTAACTGGCGAATCAAGAGAATTTACAAGATCTACCTAGTTTTTATCTAAAATGGAGACCTGCATGATGCAAATGTTCTGGGCCACTAAGGAAGACAGTGCAAAGGAGAAAAACCATCATAAACATGACATTATCTTTCAAACTCCAAGGCACAGTAGACATGCAATCCCTAAGATGGATATATAAATACATTAAAAACCCTCAAGTACTTGTAGGTGTGCTCAAAACAACTTTTTTTTTTTTCCTTGAAGTTAAAATCGTGACTTTCCTAGTTCACATTAAATATTGGTAGCACTGATTTTGCAAGAAATAGTCTTCAAAACACATCTCAAGGGTATACTAGACTATATTACTTTCATTGAATAGGAAGTTAGTGACATAAAATCCTTCATCAATAATCTTAGAGTAGTCCTGTTCTATTCCAATGCAATTTATGCTGCTGAAAAGCTTTTGAGGTACTTTCTCCTTGAATAATAATGCCTCTTCTTTTTTGCTCTCTCTGGCTGGCACGCCATTTTAGATTTGATAAATCAAGCCTTAAAAATTTTATGATTATTCCAGTTGTTTCAAACCTCCTTTCTACATGCTATTTTCCTGCCTTATGTTTTCATTCTCTTTTCCTTTCTTATGTCACTGTACTTCACAAATGTGCTTTGTTTTACATGGTTTTGCTAGTCTGGTTTTTATTGTGCCTCTTTATTATTATCTTCTGCTTCTTTTATTTCTTTTGTTTTCCCTTTATCTACTTTCATGTCTCTGCACTGTCACAGTGTGCTAAGTACAGAGTAGGAGCAAAGCCACCATGCATTCTAAAGAGGGTGTCTGAATTTAGAAGAGGAAGGACTCAGCCCTAATCTGGGCTTTTTTCTTTTTTTAATTTTTTTTCTGTTGTAACAAGGTCATTACTCAATTGTGCTTTTAGTTTAATTACACAATTATTACATTAGCCTTTCCATTAAATAGTCATTGCAAGGTTTGTAAAATGGTGGTGGCCAAGACAAAGATGGCCATGTCTTTCACACAATTTAAATACATTGCACACTGCCATTTGATCACACTAGAGGGACAAGCACATTAGGAGAAAAGATAACACAAAGGAAACAAAATAGCAAATAACTGCATGTTTCCTGGGACACTTGCATTAAAGACATTGGAAAAGCACATAACCTATCATGGCTCAGATTCCCTGTCTCTCTCTCCTCATATTTTCACATGTTCTTTTTTTGCTTTATTTCAATAACTATATTGAAAATACAAATCCATGGAAATATCTTTTAACAACTGAAACACTCTAACAACTAACTATTCGTAATTTAAAGTGGAATATTTCAGATGTCAACCAAATTTCTTGTGGCATGGCACAGGAAGGAGATGAAGCAATGAATTCAGAGCAATGCTGCCTGCATGAGCCACAGACACAGTGATTGCACAGCAAGGGAAGATGCCCAGTCTCTTCCTTTATATAAGAATATGTGTCTGGTAGGCCTGTGTTAATGCTGAATTTCCTCTTTAGATACCTTAAAAAATTAGTTTCCTAAACCCACTTCATGTTCAGAATTTGCAAAAAACAACAATTTCCTAATTAGCAACAAGAACAGGAGCAAATAATTTCAGGGCAGGTATTTTAAGGAATCTTTATTCACTCCTGTTTTTCTCCCATCTGTTTGGTTTTTTTTTTTTTGCCAGTCCCTCCTTCCCCCTGCAACATATTTCTGTCCTAAGCTGTCTGTTTTTACACATAAAAAACTTGTGTTCATGAATCTGACCCCATGAGTAGAATACTGAGTGGCAAATAATTCACTTCTGTCAGGCTCTGATTTCATACTTATAAATAAAGTAGCAGGGCTTTGTTCTGATTTTTTTTTTGATAACACTATCTCAGAGGTACAATTCTACAATCCATATTTAACATACCAAATAGTGAAAAAAAATAGTTTACTATTTCAATTTATTGAACCACTTCTGTTTTTCTTTTTTTTTTTGACTGAAGGTTCTCAACTCTTACCTCCTTTTCTAATGATAACTATTTTGCTAATGCTATGAATCTATAGTTCCATTAGAGTACAAAATAACCATGGGAGGCAAAGTCCCAGTTCTCTCTTTCATTTATTAATTTTCTTCAGTCTTTTCAGTTACTCTCAAAATGTGATGAAAATTGACAAGTTTCCTATTTCTGATGATACTTACACTAGTAGTCTAATTACTTCTTCCTGTTCTGTGACTGTTATGCAATTATATTATGCCATGAAAACAGCATGTTCTGTCAAATTGTTCTTTTTGTTTCTTCATAAAATTTTAGTACATTAAAAGTAAGAGAAAAAACATTCTCTGTAACAAAGCCACAGAAAAAGTGCCAGCTTTTTTTTTTTTCTTTTTAAAATATTTATAAAACTCTTACTAATTAATGAGACTTTCAATTCACTGGAAGATATTGAGTATATGAAAATAAAATCTTGCATCACAACACACAATCTCTGAGATGTTCCCTGCCAATTACATTTGATTTTTCTGATTGACTCAATCAGGCACAATTTAATCAGAAATAAATTAAGTGTCCTCTATTAGAATAAAAATGCACACTTGATTCTTATTCATTCTCTTATTTCTAGTATCCACAACTGTATAAGGATTAAGGAGCTCAGTGATGCATTTTCAGCTTATCCCTTGGTCTGCTCTCCAAAATATCCAACATACAAGACATAATGTGTGATAATGGATGCATTTCTGGCTGATGACACTGGCATTGTAAGAAATGACAAGCTGATAACATTTCTTTCACTCCAGCTATAAGTCTGTTCCTTGTTTTAGCTAACCATAGCTAAAATGAGGGCTATTTTCTGGGATGAACTACATCTTTACCCTAAGTAAGAATAGAAGGTTTCCTAAATAAAAGAAATGAGTTTGGCAAAAGAATAATTCTGTAGAAAAACACCAGATGATGTTGTGTGGGTAAAATCCAAAATTAAACTCAATAAAACACAAAGAATCTATTTCCAAAAAAGAGAGAAAAATCTTGAACCGGAAAGGATGCAGAATTCAGTGAAGAAAAAGATTAATTATATTTTATGAATACCCAGATGTCATATTTTTGTGGGCAAGGTCTTCAGGCTCACCAAGGCTGAGTCACCATGCCTGGAAGTGTTCAGGAAATTACTGGACCTGGCACTCAGTGCCATGGTCTGGTTGGCAAGGTGGTGACTGGTCAAAGTTGGACCTGATGATCCTGGAGGTCTTTTCCAACCTAAATGGTTCTATGAAGATATTTTTGCCTTTGTCCAGCCTCAGCTAGCACCACATTTGG